>JALIRH010000197.1:2500-15000 GCA_023055505.1 Callipepla californica brunnescens
TTAGGGTTAGGGTTAGGGTTCAGGTTAGGGTTAGGTTTAGCGATAGGGTTAGGGTAGGTTTAGGGTTGGGGTTAGGGTTAGGGTTAGGGTAGGGTTAGGGTTGGGGTTAGGGTTGGGGTTAGGGTTAGGGTTAGGGTTAGGGCTGGGGTTGGGGTTAGGGTTAGGATTAGGGTTAGGGTTAGGGTTAGGGTTAGGGTTGGGGTTAGGGTTCGGGTTAGGGTTCGGGTTAGGTTTAGGGTAGTGTTAGGGTTAGGGTTAGGGTTAGGGTTAGGGTTAGGGTTAGGGTTAGGGTTAGGGTTAGGGTTAGGGTTAGGGTTAGGGTTAGGGTTAGGGTTAGGGTTAGGGTTAGGGTTAGGGTTGGGGTTAGCGTTAGTGTTAGGTTTAGGGTTTTGGTTAGGGTTAGGGTAGGATTAGGGTTAGGGGTAGTGTTAGGGTTAGGGTTCGGGTTAGGGTTAGGGTTAGGGTTAGGGTTAGAGTAAGAGTTAGGATAGGTATTGGGATACGGTTAGTGTAAGGGCTGAGAATAGGGTTAGGGTTAGATTAGGGTTGTGGTTATGGTTAGGAATAGTGTTGGAGGAAGGAAAATATTTAGGAATTGATTCACGGTTAGGGTTACTCTTCTGGTTAGTATTAGGGTAAGGGTTAGGGTACTGTTGGGAATAGAGTTCTGAATGGGATGAGGCTTGGGAATAGGATTAGGTTTCGGTTTATGTTTTGGGTCAGATTTAGCACTAAGTTGCATGTTCCTTTTAGGTGTAGTGATAAGGATTAGGGGTATGTTTTGGTATTGTACAATGCTAAGTGTTAGCTTCTGGGTAGGTGTTGGGGTTAGATTACGGGTGAGGGTTAGTGTTAGGACTTGATTTAGGATTAGTTTAGGCATAGGTTTTCTTTGAGTGTTAGGGTGAGAGAAAGGTTGATTTTGGGTTTGGTTTTGGATTCTGGGTTTTGGATTTTGGATTTTGGGTTTGGGTTTTGGATTTAGGATTTGGTTTTGGGTTTAAGAATAGGAACTGGCTTAGTATTTGGAATATGTTTTGTTTTAGTGTTAGTGTTAGGGTGGGGGTTAGAAGTTAGGTGAGCGTTTTGGTAATCTAATGTTTTGTGTTAGGCTTAGGGTTGGGCTATTTCTTGAGGTTGGTGTTAGGGTCAGCTTTAGTTTGAAGGTAGATTTAGAGTCCAATTTATGGTCATGCTTTGGATTAGTTTTAGAGTTAGGGTAAGATTTAGGTTTCCTTTCAGTGTTAGGCTGAGAGAATTGTAGGCTTTGTGTTTTTGAGTTTGTGTTGGGTTTTAGAATATGAATAGGATTTGTGTTTGGCTTAGGATTTGGGATAGTATTAGCGTTAAGGTTGGGGTTAGAGTTAGGTGATGGCTGTGATAATCTAATGCTTTGTGTTAGGTTTAGGTTTGGGCTTAAATTTGGGGTTGGTTTTAAGGCCGCATTTAGATGTCAGGTAGAATTAGAGTTAAACTGAGGTAACGGTTAGGATTAGATTTAGGGTTACGATAAGGTTTAGGTTAGGGTTAGGGTTTGGTTCCAAGTTGTTTTTAGGGTTAGGGTTAACGTTAGGTTTCAGGATGGGGTTAGGAATCTAGTTAGGTGTTAGGTAAGGTTTAGTCCTAGGGTTTCAGTTCGGGTTAGGTGAAGTGTTAGTTTTACAGTTAGAATAAGTTAGTTAGTGTTAGGGTTAGGTTTTGGTGTAGATTTAGGTTTAGGGTAAGTGTTAGGGATGTAGATGAAGGTTAAGCCTTGGCTAAGGGTGAGTTTTAGTATTTGATTTAGCATTCCGTTCAGGTCTAGGTTAGTTTGAGTGTTAGGCTGAGAGAAGGGGTAGCCCTTGGGTTTGGTTCTGGCTTAGTGTTAGGTTTAGGAATAGGAATAGTTTTGGTGTTTGGATTGGGTTTGGGGTTAGTACTAGGGATTGGATTGGGGTTAGTGTTAGGTGAGATCTGCGGTAATCTGATGCTTTCTTTGAGGCTTGAGGTTGAGCTTAAACATGGTGTTGGTGTTAGGGTAGGATTTAGGGCTAGGGTTTGGTTGAGGGTAGCATTAGGTTTAGGTTTAGGGGAAGGGTTTTGGTTAGGGTAGAGGTTAGAATTCTGGTTTGGGTTAGGAATAGGGTTATGGACAAGGTAAGCTTTAGTCCTAGGTTTACAGTTAGGGTAAGGTGAAGTGCTGGTGTTCTAGTTAGGAGAAGAGTTAGGTTTAGGTTTCGGGTTAGGTTTTTTTTTGTAGATTTAGGTTTTGGGTAAGGGGTAGATTTTAGAAAACATGAGATTTCTGGTCAGAGTAGGGTTAGGCCTTAGCATATGGATAAGGTTAGGATCAATGTAGGGTTAGTTTCAGGTCTAGGTTAGTTTGAGTGTTAGGCTGAGAGAAGGGGAGGGCCTTGGGTTTGGTTTAGGGTTAAGATAAGGTTTAGGAATAGGAGTAGGTTTGGGGTTTGGATTGGGTTTGGGGTTAGTATTAGGGCTAGGTTTTGGTTTCAAGTTAGGTGAGGGGTGTGGTAATCTGATGCTTTGTTCAAGGTTTAGGGTTGGGCTTCAATTTGGGTTTTGGATTAGGATCAGAGTTAGGGACAGCTTTAAAATAAAGTTAGGATTCGGGTAATAGCTACAGGGATGCTTATGGAAACGATTTGGGAAAAGGGTAAGTTTTAGGCTTAGCTTTAGATTTAGAGTTAGGTTTAGGTTTAGGATTAGAGTTGTGGTTTTAGTTGGGAGTAGGGTTAGTGCTAGGTTTGAGGTTAGGTTTAGGGTTAGGTTTAGCATTTCAAGTAAGGCTTAGGGTTATGGTTAGGTTTAGGTTTAGAGTTAGGTTGTCAGTCAGGGCAAAGATTGTGGATAGGGTAAAGGTTGGAGCTTGGATTAGGTTTCTGGTTAGCAATAGTATTAGGTATCATTTCTCCTCTAGACAAATCTGTAAAAATTCTACAATTCAAAAACGTGGAAATTCTAAAGCACTTACTAGCTAGACATTTTTGAAATAGGTTCTAGAATCGATCAAAACACATCAGAACAAAGAGCCGAATCGAGAACGAACCGCTCTTTTTATTCACTTTCAGCTCTACTACTGAATACGAACTCTGCCTGAATCATTCATTTATCTGCAAACACGATTTCAAATTTTTCTCTGACCAGTATCCTTTGTACTTCCTTAATCAAAGACAATCACTGCTTTTTTTCGAACAAAACACAAAGATCTTTCCGATTTCCCTCAAAATAGCATGTACTTCAGAACTATGTAAGCAATGTATACGTTAAGTACGGAAACTGTTTCCTCTCCCAAACGCACAAGTGATTCCACCGCTTCTAAATGTTCCCCAAGAAACACTGTCACCAGAGCATCAAAGCATCGCTGAAGAAAGACGCGAGTCATCCCGCTGCTATACACTCAATAGCGTTTTCAAGTATAAGCCGGCAGCAGACCTATTCCACCAAATTCGCGGTTTTCACGTGAAAGTGACTCCGTATCTTGACTTGTAAAAGCAGGTCTGCTGGAAACCAATGTTAGTGGGAGAGAAAGCTTTTATGCTCATTCTATTCTGCTTCTGAATGCCAAGTATGTCTGCATCATTCATTCATCTGCGAGCACGTTTTCATTCTTTTCAAAGACCAATGTTGTTAATCTCTTTTGTTTCCTCTAGATAACACCGTCAAACAATTTGTTTTTGTCAGACACACGGATCTTTCTATCTCTCCTCAGAGTGGTATAATATTCAGAGCTGTGTAAACAATGTTGAGGTGTTAAAAAAAGGATGTTGTTTCCATAGCCAAATGAAGGTGTGATTCCACCGCATCTGTATGTTCCCAATAAACCTTGTCTTTGAAGCATTGCAAATACCTCCTTTTAACAAGTAGAACAAACCGACTCGAGCTTATGCATGAACCGCCCTTAACTGCGGATACCGATTCAGTCGCATCAATCGCGGCTCCTGCTGCTTTTGCCGCTGAAGAAAGACGCGAGTCAGCCCGCTGCTGTGCACTCAACAGCGGTTTCAAGTATTAGCCGGCACTGGACCTATTCCACCAAATTCGCGGTTTTAACGTGAAAGTGACTCCGTTTCTGGAGTTGTAAAAGCACGTATGCTGGAAACCAATGTTAGTGGGAGGGAAGTTTTTACGCTCATTCTACTCTGCTTCTGAATGCCAAGTATGTCTGCATCGCTTATTCATCTGTGAGCAAGATTTCATATTTTTCTCTGACCAGAGTTGTTATTCTTTTTATTTCCTTAATGTAACACTTTCTCTCCTTTTTTTATTTAAAAAATCACAGATCGTTCTCATTCTCCCACAAAATAGTATGTTCTTCTGATCTATGTAAGCAGTGTAGAGACGTTAAGTACGGATACTGTTTCCTCTCCCAAAAGCACGTGTGATTCCACCGCTTCTAAATGTTTCCCAAGAAACCCTTTCTCCGGAGCATCGTATTAGCCCCCTTTAACAAGCGTAGCCAACCGGCATGGAGCTTATGCACGAACCGCTCTTAGCCGCGGATTTCGATTCAAACGCATCAATCGCGGCTCCTGCTGCTTTTGCCGCTGAAGAAAGACGCGACTCATCCCGCTGCTGTGCACTCAATAGCGGTTTCAAATATCAGCCGGCAACGGACCTCTTCCACCAAATTCGCGGTTTTCACGTGAAAGTGACTCCGTTTCTGGAGTTGTAAATGCACATTTGCTGGAACCAGTGTTAGTTGAAGGGATAGTTGTTATGCTTATTTTACTCTGCTAATGAATGCCAAGTATGTCTGCATCATTCCTTCATCTGCGAGCACGTTTTCATTCTTTTCTAAGACCAATGTTGTTATCCGTTTTAGTTCCACTAGGTACACCGTCACACAATTTTTTTTGTCAGACACACGGATCTTTCTATCTCTTCCTCATTTTAGAATAGTATTCAGTGCTGTGTAAACAATGCAGAGGTGTTAAAAACAGGATGTTGTTTCCTCTGACAAGTGCACGTGTGATAGCACCGCTTCCATATGTGCCCAATAAACCTTGTCATTGGAGCATTACAAAAGCCCCCTTTAACAAATAGAACAAAGCGTAACCGAGTTTATGCTCGAACCGCCCTTAACCGCGGATTCCGATTCAATCGCATCAATCGCGGCTCCTGCTGCTTTTGCCGCTGAAGAAAGATGCGACTCATACCGCTGCTGTGCACTCAATATCGGTTTCAAATATCAGCCGGCAACGGACCTCTTCCACCAAATTCGCGGTTTTCACGTGAAAGTGACTCCGTTTCTGGAGTTGTAAATGCACATTTGCTGGAACCAGTGTTAGTTGAAGGGATAGTTGTTATGCTTATCTTACTCTGCTAATGAATGCCAGGTATTTCTGCATCATTCCTTCATCTGCGAGCACGTTTTCATTCTTTTCTAAGACCAATGTTGTTATCCGTTTTGGTTCCACTAGTTAACACCGTCACACAATTTTTTTTTGTCAGACACACGGATCTTTCTATCTCTTACTCAGTTTCGAATAATATTCAGAGCTGTGAAAACAATGCAGAGGTGTTAAAAACAGGATGTTGTTTCCACTGACAAGTGCACGTGTGATTGCACCGCTTCCATATGTGCCCAATAAACCTTGTCATTGGAGCATTGCAAAAGCCCCCTTTAACAAGTAGAGCAAAGCGTAACCGAGTTTTATGCTCGAACCGCCCTTAACCGCGGATTCCGATTCAATCGCATCAATCGCGGCTCCTGCTGCTTTTGCCGCTGCAGAAAGACGCGTGCCAGCCCGCTGCTGTGCACACAATAGCGTTTTCAAGTATCAGCCTGCAGCGGACCTATTCCACCAAATACGAGGTTTACACGTGAAAGTGACTCCGTTTCTGGAGTTGTAGAAGCACGTATGCTGGAAACCAATGTTAGTGGGAGAGAAAGTTTTTATGCTCATTCTACTCTGCTACTGAATGCCAAGTATGTCTGCATCATTCGTTCATCTGCGAGCACGTTTTCATTCTTTTCAAAGACCAATGTTGTTAATCTCTTTTGTTTCCTCTAGATAACACCGTCACACAATTTTTTTTTGTCAGAAACACGGATCTTTCTATCTCTCCTCAGAGTGGTATAATATTCAGAGCTGTGTAAACAATGTTGAGGTGTTAAAAAAAGGATATTGTTTCCATAGCCAAATGAAGGTGTGATTCCACCGCATCTGTATGTTCCCAATAAACCTTGTCATTGGAGCATTGCAAATACCTCCTTTTAACAAGTAGAACAAACCGACTCGAGCTTATGCATGAACCGCCCTTAACTGCGGATACCGATTCAGTCGCATCAATCGCGGCTCCTGCTGCTTTTGCCGCTGAAGAAAGACGCGAGTCAGCCCGCTGCTGTGCACTCAACAGCGGTTTCAAGTATTAGCCGGCACTGGACCTATTCCACCAAATTCGCGGTTTTAACGTGAAAGTGACTCCGTTTCTGGAGTTGTAAAAGCACGTATGCTGGAAACCAATGTTAGTGGGAGGGAAGTTTTTACGCTCATTCTACTCTGCTTCTGAATGCCAAGTATGTCTGCATCGTTTATTCATCTGTGAGCAAGATTTCATATTTTTCTCTGACCAGAGTTGTTATTCTTTTTATTTCCTAAATGTAACACTTTCTTTCCTTTTTTTATTTAAAAAATCACAGATCGTTCTCATTCTCCCACAAAATAGTATGTTCTTCTGATCTATGTAAGCAGTGTAGAGACGTTAAGTACGGATACTGTTTCCTCTCCCAAAAGCACGTGTGATTCCACCGCTTCTAAATGTTTCCCAAGAAACCCTTTCTCCGGAGCATCGTATTAGCCCCCTTTAACAAGCGTAGCCAACCGGCATGGAGCTTATGCACGAACCGCTCTTAGCCGCGGATTTCGATTCAAACGCATCAATCGCGGCTCCTGCTGCTTTTGCCGCTGAAGAAAGACGCGACTCATCCCGCTGCTGTGCACTCAATAGCGGTTTCAAATATCAGCCGGCAACGGACCTATTCCACCAAATTCGCGGTTTTCACGTGAAAGTGACTCCGTTTCTGGAGTTGTAAATGCACATTTGCTGGAACCAGTGTTAGTTGAAGGGATAGTTGTTATGCTTATTTTACTCTGCTAATGAATGCCAGGTATGTCTGCATCATTCCTTCATCTGCGAGCACGTTTTCATTCTTTTCTAAGACCAATGTTGTTATCCGTTTTAGTTCCACTAGGTAACACCGTCACACAATTTTTTTTGTCAGACACACGGATCTTTCTATCTCTTCCTCATTTTAGAATAGTATTCAGTGCTGTGTAAACAATGCAGAGGTGTTAAAAACAGGATGTTGTTTCCTCTGACAAGTGCACGTGTGATAGCACCGCTTCCATATGTGCCCAATAAACCTTGTCATTGGAGCATTACAAAAGCCCCCTTTAACAAATAGAACAAAGCGTAACCGAGTTTATGCTCGAACCGCCCTTAACCGCGGATTCCGATTCAATCGCATCAATCGCGGCTCCTGCTGCTTTTGCCGCTGAAGAAAGACTCGACTCAGCCCGCTGCTGTGCACTCAATAGCGGTTTCAAATATCAGCCGGCAACGGACCTCTTCCACCAAATTCGCGGTTTTCACGTGAAAGTGACTCCGTTTCTGGAGTTGTAAATGCACATTTGCTGGAACCAGTGTTAGTTGAAGGGATAGTTGTTATGCTTATCTTACTCTGCTAATGATTGCCAGGTATTTCTGCATCATTCCTTCATCTGCGAGCACGTTTTCATTCTTTTCTAAGACCAATGTTGTTATCCGTTTTTGTTCCACTAGGAAACGCCGTCACAATTTTTTTTTGTCAGACACACGGATCTTTCTATCTCTTCCTCAGTTTCGAATAATATTCAGAGCTGTGAAAACAATGCAGAGGTGTTAAAAACAGGATGTTGTTTTCACTGACAAGTGCACGTGTGATTGCACCGCTTCCATATGTGCCCAATAAACCTTGTCATTGGAGCATTGCAAAAGCCCCCTTTAACAAGTAGAGCAAAGCGTAACCGAGTTTATGCTCGAACCGCCCTTAACCGCGGATTCCGATTCAATCGCATCAATCGCGGCTCCTGCTGCTTTTGCCGCTGAAGAAAGACGCGAGTCAGCCCGCTGCTGTGCACTCAATAGCGTTTTCAAGTATCAGCCTGCAGCGGACCTATTCCACCAAATACGAGGTTTACACGTGAAAGTGACTCCGTTTCTGGAGTTGTAGAAGCACGTATGCTGGAAACCAATGTTAGTGGGAGAGAAAGTTTTTATGCTCATTCTACTCTGCTACTGAATGCCAAGTATGTCTGCATCATTCGTTCATCTGCGAGCACGTTTTCATTCTTTTCAAAGACCAATGTTGTTAATCTCTTTTGTTTCCTCTAGATAACACCGTCAAACAATTTGTTTTTGTCAGAAACACGGATCTTTCTATCTCTCCTCAGAGTGGTATAATATTCAGAGCTGTGTAAACAATGTTGAGGTGTTAAAAAAAGGATGTTGTTTCCATAGCCAAATGAAGGTGTGATTCCACCGCATCTGTATGTTCCCAATAAACCTTGTCATTGGAGCATTGCAAATACCTCCTTTTAACAAGTAGAACAAACCGACTCGAGCTTATGCATGAACCGCCCTTAACTGCGGATACCGATTCAGTCGCATCAATCGCGGCTCCTGCTGCTTTTGCCGCTGAAGAAAGACGCGAGTCAGCCCGCTGCTGTGCACTCAACAGCGGTTTCAAGTATTAGCCGGCACTGGACCTATTCCACCAAATTCGCGGTTTTAACGTGAAAGTGACTCCGTTTCTGGAGTTGTAAAAGCACGTATGCTGGAAACCAATGTTAGTGGGAGGGAAGTTTTTACGCTCATTCTACTCTGCTTCTGAATGCCAAGTATGTCTGCATCGTTTATTCATCTGTGAGCAAGATTTCATATTTTTCTCTGACCAGAGTTGTTATTCTTTTTATTTCCTAAATGTAACACTTTCTCTCCTTTTTTTATTTAAAAAGTCACAGATCGTTCTCATTCTCCCACAAAATAGTATGTTCTTCTGATCTATGTAAGCAGTGTAGAGACGTTAAGTACGGATACTGTTTCCTCTCCCAAAAGCACGTGTGATTCCACCGCTTCAAAATGTTCCCCAAAAAACACTGTCACCGGAGCATCGTATTAGCCCCCTTTAACAAGCGTAGCCAACCGGCATGGAGCTTATGCACGAACCGCTCTTAGCCGCGGATTTCGATTCAGACGCATCAATCGCGGCTCCTGCTGCTTTTGCCGCTGAAGAAAGACGCGACTCATCCCGCTGCTGTGCACTCAATAGCGGTTTCAAATATCAGCCGGCAACGGACCTATTCCACCAAATTCGCGGTTTTCACGTGAAAGTGACTCCGTTTCTGGAGTTGTAAATGCACATTTGCTGGAACCAGTGTTAGTTGAAGGGATAGTTGTTATGCTTATTTTACTCTGCTAATGAATGCCAGGTATTTCTGCATCATTCCTTCATCTGCGAGCACGTTTTCATTCTTTTCTAAGACCAATGTTGTTATCCGTTTTGGTTCCACTAGGTAACACCGTCACACAATTTTTTTTGTCAGACACACGGATCTTTCTATCTCTTCCTCATTTTAGAATAGTATTCAGTGCTGTGTAAACAATGCAGAGGTGTTAAAAACAGGATGTTGTTTCCTCTGACAAGTGCACGTGTGATAGCACCGCTTCCATATGTGCCCAATAAACCTTGTCATTGGAGCATTACAAAAGCCCCCTTTAACAAATAGAACAAAGCGTAACCGAGTTTATGCTCGAACCGCCCTTAACCGCGGATTCCGATTCAATCGCATCAATCGCGGCTCCTGCTGCTTTTGCCGCTGAAGAAAGACGCGACTCATACCGCTGCTGTGCACTCAATAGCGGTTTCAAATATCAGCCGGCAACGGACCTCTTCCACCAAATTCGCGGTTTTCACGTGAAAGTGACTCCGTTTCTGGAGTTGTAAATGCACATTTGCTGGAACCAGTGTTAGTTGAAGGGATAGTTGTTATGCTTATCTTACTCTGCTAATGAATGCCAGGTATTTCTGCATCATTCCTTCATCTGCGAGCACGTTTTCATTCTTTTCTAAGACCAATGTTGTTATCCGTTTTGGTTCCACTAGGTAACGCCGTCACAATTTTTTTTTGTCAGACACACGGATCTTTCTATCTCTTCCTCAGTTTCGAATAATATTCAGAGCTGTGAAAACAATGCAGAGGTGTTAAAAACAGGATGTTGTTTCCACTGACAAGTGCACGTGTGATTGCACCGCTTCCATATGTGCCCAATAAATCTTGTCATTGGAGCATTGCAAAAGCCCCCTTTAACAAGTAGAGCAAAGCGTAACCGAGTTTATGCACGAACCGCCCTTAACCGCGGATTCCGATTCAATCGCATCAATCGCGGCTCCTGCTGCTTTTGCCGCTGAAGAAAGACGCGAGTCAGCCCGCTGCTGTGCACTCAATAGCGTTTTCAAGTATCAGCCTGCAGCGGACCTATTCCACCAAATACGAGGTTTACACGTGAAAGTGACTCCGTTTCTGGAGTTGTAAAAGCACGTATGCTGGAAACCAATGTTAGTGGGAGAGAAAGTTTTTATGCTCATTCTACTCTGCTACTGAATGCCAAGTATGTCTGCATCATTCGTTCATCTGCGAGCACGTTTTCATTCTTTTCAAAGACCAATGTTGTTAATCTCTTTTGTTTCCTCTAGATAACACCGTCACACAATTTGTTTTTGTCAGACACACGGATCTTTTTATCTCTCCTCAGAGTGGTATAATATTCAGAGCTGTGTAAACAATGTTGAGGTGTTAAAAAAAGGATGTTGTTTCCATAGCCAAATGAAGGTGTGATTCCACCGCATCTGTATGTTCCCAATAAACCTTGTCATTGGAGCATTGCAAATACCTCCTTTTAACAAGTAGAACAAACCGACTCGAGCTTATGCATGAACCGCCCTTAACCGCGGATACCGATTCAGTCGCATCAATCGCGGCTCCTGCTGCTTTTGCCGCTGAAGAAAGACGCGAGTCAGCCCGCCGCTGTGCACTCAACAGCGGTTTCAAGTATTAGCCGGCACTGGACCTATTCCACCAAATTCGCGGTTTTAACGTGAAAGTGACTCCGTTTCTGGAGTTGTAAAAGCACGTATGCTGGAAACCAATGTTAGTGGGAGGGAAGTTTTTACGCTCATTCTACTCTGCTTCTGAATGCCAAGTATGTCTGCATCGTTTATTCATCTGTGAGCAAGATTTCATATTTTTCTCTGACCAGAGTTGTTATTCTTTTTATTTCCTAAATGTAACACTTTCTCTCCTTTTTTTATTTAAAAAGTCACAGATCGTTCTCATTCTCCCACAAAATAGTATGTTCTTCTGATCTATGTAAGCAGTGTAGAGACGTTAAGTACGGATACTGTTTCCTCTCCCAAAAGCACGTGTGATTCCACCGCTTCTAAATGTTTCCCAAGAAACCCTTTCTCCGGAGCATCGTATTAGCCCCCTTTAACAAGCGTAGCCAACCGGCATGGAGCTTATGCACGAACCGCTCTTAGCCGCGGATTTCGATTCAGACGCATCAATCGCGGCTCCTGCTGCTTTTGCCGCTGAAGAAAGACGCGACTCATCCCGCTGCTGTGCACTCAATAGCGGTTTCAAATATCAGCCGGCAACGGACCTATTCCACCAAATTCGCGGTTTTCACGTGAAAGTGACTCCGTTTCTGGAGTTGTAAATGCACATTTGCTGGAACCAGTGTTAGTTGAAGGGATAGTTGTTATGCTTATCTTACTCTGCTAATGATTGCCAGGTATTTCTGCATCATTCCTTCATCTGCGAGCACGTTTTCATTCTTTTCTAAGACCAATGTTGTTATCCGTTTTTGTTCCACTAGGTAACGCCGTCACAATTTTTTTTTGTCAGACACACGGATCTTTCTATCTCTTCCTCAGTTTCGAATAATATTCAGAGCTGTGAAAACAATGCAGAGGTGTTAAAAACAGGATGTTGTTTTCACTGACAAGTGCACGTGTGATTGCACCGCTTCCATATGTGCCCAATAAACCTTGTCATTGGAGCATTGCAAATGCCCCATTTAACAAGTAGAGCAAAGCGTAACCGAGTTTATGCTCGAACCGCCCTTAACCGCGGATTCCGATTCAATCGCATCAATCGCGGCTCCTGCTGCTTTTGCCGCTGAAGAAAGACGCGAGTCAGCCCGCTGCTGTGCACTCAATAGCGTTTTCAAGTATCAGCCTGCAGCGGACCTATTCCACCAAATACGAGGTTTACACGTGAAAGTGACTCCGTTTCTGGAGTTGTAGAAGCACGTATGCTGGAAACCAATGTTAGTGGGAGAGAAAGTTTTTATGCTCATTCTACTCTGCTACTGAATGCCAAGTATGTCTGCATCATTCGTTCATCTGCGAGCACGTTTTCATTCTTTTCAAAGACCAATGTTGTTAATCTCTTTTG
>JALIRH010000197.1:20000-167500 GCA_023055505.1 Callipepla californica brunnescens
TTTGTGTTTGGCTTAGGATTTGGGATAGTATTAGCGTTAAGGTTGGGGTTAGAGTTAGGTGATGGCTGTGATAATCTAATGCTTTGTGTTAGGTTTAGGTTTGGGCTTAAATTTGGGGTTGGTTTTAAGGCCGCATTTAGATGTCAGGTAGAATTAGAGTTAAACTGAGGTAACGGTTAGGATTAGATTTAGGGTTACGATAAGGTTTAGGTTAGGGTTAGGGTTTGGTTCCAAGTTGTTTTTAGGGTTAGGGTTAACGTTAGGTTTCAGGATGGGGTTAGGAATCTAGTTAGGTGTTAGGTAAGGTTTAGTCCTAGGGTTTCAGTTCGGGTTAGGTGAAGTGTTAGTTTTACAGTTAGAATAAGTTAGTTAGTGTTAGGGTTAGGTTTTGGTGTAGATTTAGGTTTAGGGTAAGTGTTAGGGATGTAGATGAAGGTTAAGCCTTGGCTAAGGGTGAGTTTTAGTATTTGATTTAGCATTCCGTTCAGGTCTAGGTTAGTTTGAGTGTTAGGCTGAGAGAAGGGGTAGCCCTTGGGTTTGGTTCTGGCTTAGTGTTAGGTTTAGGAATAGGAATAGTTTTGGTGTTTGGATTGGGTTTGGGGTTAGTACTAGGGATTGGATTGGGGTTAGTGTTAGGTGAGATCTGCGGTAATCTGATGCTTTCTTTGAGGCTTGAGGTTGAGCTTAAACATGGTGTTGGTGTTAGGGTAGGATTTAGGGCTAGGGTTTGGTTGAGGGTAGCATTAGGTTTAGGTTTAGGGGAAGGGTTTTGGTTAGGGTAGAGGTTAGAATTCTGGTTTGGGTTAGGAATAGGGTTATGGACAAGGTAAGCTTTAGTCCTAGGTTTACAGTTAGGGTAAGGTGAAGTGCTGGTGTTCTAGTTAGGAGAAGAGTTAGGTTTAGGTTTCGGGTTAGGTTTTTTTTGTAGATTTAGGTTTTGGGTAAGGGGTAGATTTTAGAAAACATGAGATTTCTGGTCAGAGTAGGGTTAGGCCTTAGCATATGGATAAGGTTAGGATCAATGTAGGGTTAGTTTCAGGTCTAGGTTAGTTTGAGTGTTAGGCTGAGAGAAGGGGAGGGCCTTGGGTTTGGTTTAGGGTTAAGATAAGGTTTAGGAATAGGAGTAGGTTTGGGGTTTGGATTGGGTTTGGGGTTAGTATTAGGGCTAGGTTTTGGTTTCAAGTTAGGTGAGGGGTGTGGTAATCTGATGCTTTGTTCAAGGTTTAGGGTTGGGCTTCAATTTGGGTTTTGGATTAGGATCAGAGTTAGGGACAGCTTTAAAATAAAGTTAGGATTCGGGTAATAGCTACAGGGATGCTTATGGAAACGATTTGGGAAAAGGGTAAGTTTTAGGCTTAGCTTTAGATTTAGAGTTAGGTTTAGGTTTAGGATTAGAGTTGTGGTTTTAGTTGGGAGTAGGGTTAGTGCTAGGTTTGAGGTTAGGTTTAGGGTTAGGTTTAGCATTTCAAGTAAGGCTTAGGGTTATGGTTAGGTTTAGGTTTAGAGTTAGGTTGTCAGTCAGGGCAAAGATTGTGGATAGGGTAAAGGTTGGAGCTTGGATTAGGTTTCTGGTTAGCAATAGTATTAGGTATCATTTCTCCTCTAGACAAATCTGTAAAAATTCTACAATTCAAAAACGTGGAAATTCTAAAGCACTTACTAGCTAGACATTTTTGAAATAGGTTCTAGAATCGATCAAAACACATCAGAACAAAGAGCCGAATCGAGAACGAACCGCTCTTTTTATTCACTTTCAGCTCTACTACTGAATACGAACTCTGCCTGAATCATTCATTTATCTGCAAACACGATTTCAAATTTTTCTCTGACCAGTATCCTTTGTACTTCCTTAATCAAAGACAATCACTGCTTTTTTTCGAACAAAACACAAAGATCTTTCCGATTTCCCTCAAAATAGCATGTACTTCAGAACTATGTAAGCAATGTATACGTTAAGTACGGAAACTGTTTCCTCTCCCAAACGCACAAGTGATTCCACCGCTTCTAAATGTTCCCCAAGAAACACTGTCACCAGAGCATCAAAGCATCGCTGAAGAAAGACGCGAGTCATCCCGCTGCTATACACTCAATAGCGTTTTCAAGTATAAGCCGGCAGCAGACCTATTCCACCAAATTCGCGGTTTTCACGTGAAAGTGACTCCGTATCTTGACTTGTAAAAGCAGGTCTGCTGGAAACCAATGTTAGTGGGAGAGAAAGCTTTTATGCTCATTCTATTCTGCTTCTGAATGCCAAGTATGTCTGCATCATTCATTCATCTGCGAGCACGTTTTCATTCTTTTCAAAGACCAATGTTGTTAATCTCTTTTGTTTCCTCTAGATAACACCGTCAAACAATTTGTTTTTGTCAGACACACGGATCTTTCTATCTCTCCTCAGAGTGGTATAATATTCAGAGCTGTGTAAACAATGTTGAGGTGTTAAAAAAAGGATGTTGTTTCCATAGCCAAATGAAGGTGTGATTCCACCGCATCTGTATGTTCCCAATAAACCTTGTCTTTGAAGCATTGCAAATACCTCCTTTTAACAAGTAGAACAAACCGACTCGAGCTTATGCATGAACCGCCCTTAACTGCGGATACCGATTCAGTCGCATCAATCGCGGCTCCTGCTGCTTTTGCCGCTGAAGAAAGACGCGAGTCAGCCCGCTGCTGTGCACTCAACAGCGGTTTCAAGTATTAGCCGGCACTGGACCTATTCCACCAAATTCGCGGTTTTAACGTGAAAGTGACTCCGTTTCTGGAGTTGTAAAAGCACGTATGCTGGAAACCAATGTTAGTGGGAGGGAAGTTTTTACGCTCATTCTACTCTGCTTCTGAATGCCAAGTATGTCTGCATCGCTTATTCATCTGTGAGCAAGATTTCATATTTTTCTCTGACCAGAGTTGTTATTCTTTTTATTTCCTTAATGTAACACTTTCTCTCCTTTTTTTATTTAAAAAATCACAGATCGTTCTCATTCTCCCACAAAATAGTATGTTCTTCTGATCTATGTAAGCAGTGTAGAGACGTTAAGTACGGATACTGTTTCCTCTCCCAAAAGCACGTGTGATTCCACCGCTTCTAAATGTTTCCCAAGAAACCCTTTCTCCGGAGCATCGTATTAGCCCCCTTTAACAAGCGTAGCCAACCGGCATGGAGCTTATGCACGAACCGCTCTTAGCCGCGGATTTCGATTCAAACGCATCAATCGCGGCTCCTGCTGCTTTTGCCGCTGAAGAAAGACGCGACTCATCCCGCTGCTGTGCACTCAATAGCGGTTTCAAATATCAGCCGGCAACGGACCTCTTCCACCAAATTCGCGGTTTTCACGTGAAAGTGACTCCGTTTCTGGAGTTGTAAATGCACATTTGCTGGAACCAGTGTTAGTTGAAGGGATAGTTGTTATGCTTATTTTACTCTGCTAATGAATGCCAAGTATGTCTGCATCATTCCTTCATCTGCGAGCACGTTTTCATTCTTTTCTAAGACCAATGTTGTTATCCGTTTTAGTTCCACTAGGTACACCGTCACACAATTTTTTTTGTCAGACACACGGATCTTTCTATCTCTTCCTCATTTTAGAATAGTATTCAGTGCTGTGTAAACAATGCAGAGGTGTTAAAAACAGGATGTTGTTTCCTCTGACAAGTGCACGTGTGATAGCACCGCTTCCATATGTGCCCAATAAACCTTGTCATTGGAGCATTACAAAAGCCCCCTTTAACAAATAGAACAAAGCGTAACCGAGTTTATGCTCGAACCGCCCTTAACCGCGGATTCCGATTCAATCGCATCAATCGCGGCTCCTGCTGCTTTTGCCGCTGAAGAAAGATGCGACTCATACCGCTGCTGTGCACTCAATATCGGTTTCAAATATCAGCCGGCAACGGACCTCTTCCACCAAATTCGCGGTTTTCACGTGAAAGTGACTCCGTTTCTGGAGTTGTAAATGCACATTTGCTGGAACCAGTGTTAGTTGAAGGGATAGTTGTTATGCTTATCTTACTCTGCTAATGAATGCCAGGTATTTCTGCATCATTCCTTCATCTGCGAGCACGTTTTCATTCTTTTCTAAGACCAATGTTGTTATCCGTTTTGGTTCCACTAGTTAACACCGTCACACAATTTTTTTTTGTCAGACACACGGATCTTTCTATCTCTTACTCAGTTTCGAATAATATTCAGAGCTGTGAAAACAATGCAGAGGTGTTAAAAACAGGATGTTGTTTCCACTGACAAGTGCACGTGTGATTGCACCGCTTCCATATGTGCCCAATAAACCTTGTCATTGGAGCATTGCAAAAGCCCCCTTTAACAAGTAGAGCAAAGCGTAACCGAGTTTTATGCTCGAACCGCCCTTAACCGCGGATTCCGATTCAATCGCATCAATCGCGGCTCCTGCTGCTTTTGCCGCTGCAGAAAGACGCGTGCCAGCCCGCTGCTGTGCACACAATAGCGTTTTCAAGTATCAGCCTGCAGCGGACCTATTCCACCAAATACGAGGTTTACACGTGAAAGTGACTCCGTTTCTGGAGTTGTAGAAGCACGTATGCTGGAAACCAATGTTAGTGGGAGAGAAAGTTTTTATGCTCATTCTACTCTGCTACTGAATGCCAAGTATGTCTGCATCATTCGTTCATCTGCGAGCACGTTTTCATTCTTTTCAAAGACCAATGTTGTTAATCTCTTTTGTTTCCTCTAGATAACACCGTCACACAATTTTTTTTTGTCAGAAACACGGATCTTTCTATCTCTCCTCAGAGTGGTATAATATTCAGAGCTGTGTAAACAATGTTGAGGTGTTAAAAAAAGGATATTGTTTCCATAGCCAAATGAAGGTGTGATTCCACCGCATCTGTATGTTCCCAATAAACCTTGTCATTGGAGCATTGCAAATACCTCCTTTTAACAAGTAGAACAAACCGACTCGAGCTTATGCATGAACCGCCCTTAACTGCGGATACCGATTCAGTCGCATCAATCGCGGCTCCTGCTGCTTTTGCCGCTGAAGAAAGACGCGAGTCAGCCCGCTGCTGTGCACTCAACAGCGGTTTCAAGTATTAGCCGGCACTGGACCTATTCCACCAAATTCGCGGTTTTAACGTGAAAGTGACTCCGTTTCTGGAGTTGTAAAAGCACGTATGCTGGAAACCAATGTTAGTGGGAGGGAAGTTTTTACGCTCATTCTACTCTGCTTCTGAATGCCAAGTATGTCTGCATCGTTTATTCATCTGTGAGCAAGATTTCATATTTTTCTCTGACCAGAGTTGTTATTCTTTTTATTTCCTAAATGTAACACTTTCTTTCCTTTTTTTATTTAAAAAATCACAGATCGTTCTCATTCTCCCACAAAATAGTATGTTCTTCTGATCTATGTAAGCAGTGTAGAGACGTTAAGTACGGATACTGTTTCCTCTCCCAAAAGCACGTGTGATTCCACCGCTTCTAAATGTTTCCCAAGAAACCCTTTCTCCGGAGCATCGTATTAGCCCCCTTTAACAAGCGTAGCCAACCGGCATGGAGCTTATGCACGAACCGCTCTTAGCCGCGGATTTCGATTCAAACGCATCAATCGCGGCTCCTGCTGCTTTTGCCGCTGAAGAAAGACGCGACTCATCCCGCTGCTGTGCACTCAATAGCGGTTTCAAATATCAGCCGGCAACGGACCTATTCCACCAAATTCGCGGTTTTCACGTGAAAGTGACTCCGTTTCTGGAGTTGTAAATGCACATTTGCTGGAACCAGTGTTAGTTGAAGGGATAGTTGTTATGCTTATTTTACTCTGCTAATGAATGCCAGGTATGTCTGCATCATTCCTTCATCTGCGAGCACGTTTTCATTCTTTTCTAAGACCAATGTTGTTATCCGTTTTAGTTCCACTAGGTAACACCGTCACACAATTTTTTTTGTCAGACACACGGATCTTTCTATCTCTTCCTCATTTTAGAATAGTATTCAGTGCTGTGTAAACAATGCAGAGGTGTTAAAAACAGGATGTTGTTTCCTCTGACAAGTGCACGTGTGATAGCACCGCTTCCATATGTGCCCAATAAACCTTGTCATTGGAGCATTACAAAAGCCCCCTTTAACAAATAGAACAAAGCGTAACCGAGTTTATGCTCGAACCGCCCTTAACCGCGGATTCCGATTCAATCGCATCAATCGCGGCTCCTGCTGCTTTTGCCGCTGAAGAAAGACTCGACTCAGCCCGCTGCTGTGCACTCAATAGCGGTTTCAAATATCAGCCGGCAACGGACCTCTTCCACCAAATTCGCGGTTTTCACGTGAAAGTGACTCCGTTTCTGGAGTTGTAAATGCACATTTGCTGGAACCAGTGTTAGTTGAAGGGATAGTTGTTATGCTTATCTTACTCTGCTAATGATTGCCAGGTATTTCTGCATCATTCCTTCATCTGCGAGCACGTTTTCATTCTTTTCTAAGACCAATGTTGTTATCCGTTTTTGTTCCACTAGGAAACGCCGTCACAATTTTTTTTTGTCAGACACACGGATCTTTCTATCTCTTCCTCAGTTTCGAATAATATTCAGAGCTGTGAAAACAATGCAGAGGTGTTAAAAACAGGATGTTGTTTTCACTGACAAGTGCACGTGTGATTGCACCGCTTCCATATGTGCCCAATAAACCTTGTCATTGGAGCATTGCAAAAGCCCCCTTTAACAAGTAGAGCAAAGCGTAACCGAGTTTATGCTCGAACCGCCCTTAACCGCGGATTCCGATTCAATCGCATCAATCGCGGCTCCTGCTGCTTTTGCCGCTGAAGAAAGACGCGAGTCAGCCCGCTGCTGTGCACTCAATAGCGTTTTCAAGTATCAGCCTGCAGCGGACCTATTCCACCAAATACGAGGTTTACACGTGAAAGTGACTCCGTTTCTGGAGTTGTAGAAGCACGTATGCTGGAAACCAATGTTAGTGGGAGAGAAAGTTTTTATGCTCATTCTACTCTGCTACTGAATGCCAAGTATGTCTGCATCATTCGTTCATCTGCGAGCACGTTTTCATTCTTTTCAAAGACCAATGTTGTTAATCTCTTTTGTTTCCTCTAGATAACACCGTCAAACAATTTGTTTTTGTCAGAAACACGGATCTTTCTATCTCTCCTCAGAGTGGTATAATATTCAGAGCTGTGTAAACAATGTTGAGGTGTTAAAAAAAGGATGTTGTTTCCATAGCCAAATGAAGGTGTGATTCCACCGCATCTGTATGTTCCCAATAAACCTTGTCATTGGAGCATTGCAAATACCTCCTTTTAACAAGTAGAACAAACCGACTCGAGCTTATGCATGAACCGCCCTTAACTGCGGATACCGATTCAGTCGCATCAATCGCGGCTCCTGCTGCTTTTGCCGCTGAAGAAAGACGCGAGTCAGCCCGCTGCTGTGCACTCAACAGCGGTTTCAAGTATTAGCCGGCACTGGACCTATTCCACCAAATTCGCGGTTTTAACGTGAAAGTGACTCCGTTTCTGGAGTTGTAAAAGCACGTATGCTGGAAACCAATGTTAGTGGGAGGGAAGTTTTTACGCTCATTCTACTCTGCTTCTGAATGCCAAGTATGTCTGCATCGTTTATTCATCTGTGAGCAAGATTTCATATTTTTCTCTGACCAGAGTTGTTATTCTTTTTATTTCCTAAATGTAACACTTTCTCTCCTTTTTTTATTTAAAAAGTCACAGATCGTTCTCATTCTCCCACAAAATAGTATGTTCTTCTGATCTATGTAAGCAGTGTAGAGACGTTAAGTACGGATACTGTTTCCTCTCCCAAAAGCACGTGTGATTCCACCGCTTCAAAATGTTCCCCAAAAAACACTGTCACCGGAGCATCGTATTAGCCCCCTTTAACAAGCGTAGCCAACCGGCATGGAGCTTATGCACGAACCGCTCTTAGCCGCGGATTTCGATTCAGACGCATCAATCGCGGCTCCTGCTGCTTTTGCCGCTGAAGAAAGACGCGACTCATCCCGCTGCTGTGCACTCAATAGCGGTTTCAAATATCAGCCGGCAACGGACCTATTCCACCAAATTCGCGGTTTTCACGTGAAAGTGACTCCGTTTCTGGAGTTGTAAATGCACATTTGCTGGAACCAGTGTTAGTTGAAGGGATAGTTGTTATGCTTATTTTACTCTGCTAATGAATGCCAGGTATTTCTGCATCATTCCTTCATCTGCGAGCACGTTTTCATTCTTTTCTAAGACCAATGTTGTTATCCGTTTTGGTTCCACTAGGTAACACCGTCACACAATTTTTTTTGTCAGACACACGGATCTTTCTATCTCTTCCTCATTTTAGAATAGTATTCAGTGCTGTGTAAACAATGCAGAGGTGTTAAAAACAGGATGTTGTTTCCTCTGACAAGTGCACGTGTGATAGCACCGCTTCCATATGTGCCCAATAAACCTTGTCATTGGAGCATTACAAAAGCCCCCTTTAACAAATAGAACAAAGCGTAACCGAGTTTATGCTCGAACCGCCCTTAACCGCGGATTCCGATTCAATCGCATCAATCGCGGCTCCTGCTGCTTTTGCCGCTGAAGAAAGACGCGACTCATACCGCTGCTGTGCACTCAATAGCGGTTTCAAATATCAGCCGGCAACGGACCTCTTCCACCAAATTCGCGGTTTTCACGTGAAAGTGACTCCGTTTCTGGAGTTGTAAATGCACATTTGCTGGAACCAGTGTTAGTTGAAGGGATAGTTGTTATGCTTATCTTACTCTGCTAATGAATGCCAGGTATTTCTGCATCATTCCTTCATCTGCGAGCACGTTTTCATTCTTTTCTAAGACCAATGTTGTTATCCGTTTTGGTTCCACTAGGTAACGCCGTCACAATTTTTTTTTGTCAGACACACGGATCTTTCTATCTCTTCCTCAGTTTCGAATAATATTCAGAGCTGTGAAAACAATGCAGAGGTGTTAAAAACAGGATGTTGTTTCCACTGACAAGTGCACGTGTGATTGCACCGCTTCCATATGTGCCCAATAAATCTTGTCATTGGAGCATTGCAAAAGCCCCCTTTAACAAGTAGAGCAAAGCGTAACCGAGTTTATGCACGAACCGCCCTTAACCGCGGATTCCGATTCAATCGCATCAATCGCGGCTCCTGCTGCTTTTGCCGCTGAAGAAAGACGCGAGTCAGCCCGCTGCTGTGCACTCAATAGCGTTTTCAAGTATCAGCCTGCAGCGGACCTATTCCACCAAATACGAGGTTTACACGTGAAAGTGACTCCGTTTCTGGAGTTGTAAAAGCACGTATGCTGGAAACCAATGTTAGTGGGAGAGAAAGTTTTTATGCTCATTCTACTCTGCTACTGAATGCCAAGTATGTCTGCATCATTCGTTCATCTGCGAGCACGTTTTCATTCTTTTCAAAGACCAATGTTGTTAATCTCTTTTGTTTCCTCTAGATAACACCGTCACACAATTTGTTTTTGTCAGACACACGGATCTTTTTATCTCTCCTCAGAGTGGTATAATATTCAGAGCTGTGTAAACAATGTTGAGGTGTTAAAAAAAGGATGTTGTTTCCATAGCCAAATGAAGGTGTGATTCCACCGCATCTGTATGTTCCCAATAAACCTTGTCATTGGAGCATTGCAAATACCTCCTTTTAACAAGTAGAACAAACCGACTCGAGCTTATGCATGAACCGCCCTTAACCGCGGATACCGATTCAGTCGCATCAATCGCGGCTCCTGCTGCTTTTGCCGCTGAAGAAAGACGCGAGTCAGCCCGCCGCTGTGCACTCAACAGCGGTTTCAAGTATTAGCCGGCACTGGACCTATTCCACCAAATTCGCGGTTTTAACGTGAAAGTGACTCCGTTTCTGGAGTTGTAAAAGCACGTATGCTGGAAACCAATGTTAGTGGGAGGGAAGTTTTTACGCTCATTCTACTCTGCTTCTGAATGCCAAGTATGTCTGCATCGTTTATTCATCTGTGAGCAAGATTTCATATTTTTCTCTGACCAGAGTTGTTATTCTTTTTATTTCCTAAATGTAACACTTTCTCTCCTTTTTTTATTTAAAAAGTCACAGATCGTTCTCATTCTCCCACAAAATAGTATGTTCTTCTGATCTATGTAAGCAGTGTAGAGACGTTAAGTACGGATACTGTTTCCTCTCCCAAAAGCACGTGTGATTCCACCGCTTCTAAATGTTTCCCAAGAAACCCTTTCTCCGGAGCATCGTATTAGCCCCCTTTAACAAGCGTAGCCAACCGGCATGGAGCTTATGCACGAACCGCTCTTAGCCGCGGATTTCGATTCAGACGCATCAATCGCGGCTCCTGCTGCTTTTGCCGCTGAAGAAAGACGCGACTCATCCCGCTGCTGTGCACTCAATAGCGGTTTCAAATATCAGCCGGCAACGGACCTATTCCACCAAATTCGCGGTTTTCACGTGAAAGTGACTCCGTTTCTGGAGTTGTAAATGCACATTTGCTGGAACCAGTGTTAGTTGAAGGGATAGTTGTTATGCTTATCTTACTCTGCTAATGATTGCCAGGTATTTCTGCATCATTCCTTCATCTGCGAGCACGTTTTCATTCTTTTCTAAGACCAATGTTGTTATCCGTTTTTGTTCCACTAGGTAACGCCGTCACAATTTTTTTTTGTCAGACACACGGATCTTTCTATCTCTTCCTCAGTTTCGAATAATATTCAGAGCTGTGAAAACAATGCAGAGGTGTTAAAAACAGGATGTTGTTTTCACTGACAAGTGCACGTGTGATTGCACCGCTTCCATATGTGCCCAATAAACCTTGTCATTGGAGCATTGCAAATGCCCCATTTAACAAGTAGAGCAAAGCGTAACCGAGTTTATGCTCGAACCGCCCTTAACCGCGGATTCCGATTCATTCGCATCAATCGCGGCTCCTGCTGCTTTTGCCGCTGAAGAAAGACGCGAGTCAGCCCGCTGCTGTGCACTCAATAGCGTTTTCAAGTATCAGCCTGCAGCGGACCTATTCCACCAAATACGAGGTTTACACGTGAAAGTGACTCCGTTTCTGGAGTTGTAGAAGCACGTATGCTGGAAACCAATGTTAGTGGGAGAGAAAGTTTTTATGCTCATTCTACTCTGCTACTGAATGCCAAGTATGTCTGCATCATTCGTTCATCTGCGAGCACGTTTTCATTCTTTTCAAAGACCAATGTTGTTAATCTCTTTTGTTTTCTCTAGATAACACCGTCACACAATTTTTTTTTGTCAGAAACACGGATCTTTCTATCTCTCCTCAGAGTGGTATAATATTCAGAGCTGTGTAAACAATGTTGAGGTGTTAAAAAAAGGATATTGTTTCCATAGCCAAATGAAGGTGTGATTCCACCGCATCTGTATGTTCCCAATAAACCTTGTCATTGGAGCATTGCAAATACCTCCTTTTAACAAGTAGAACAAACCGACTCGAGCTTATGCATGAACCGCCCTTAACTGCGGATACCGATTCAGTCGCATCAATCGCGGCTCCTGCTGCTTTTGCCGCTGAAGAAAGACGCGAGTCAGCCCGCTGCTGTGCACTCAACAGCGGTTTCAAGTATTAGCCGGCACTGGACCTATTCCACCAAATTCGCGGTTTTAACGTGAAAGTGACTCCGTTTCTGGAGTTGTAAAAGCACGTATGCTGGAAACCAATGTTAGTGGGAGGGAAGTTTTTACGCTCATTCTACTCTGCTTCTGAATGCCAAGTATGTCTGCATCGTTTATTCATCTGTGAGCAAGATTTCATATTTTTCTCTGACCAGAGTTGTTATTCTTTTTATTTCCTAAATGTAACACTTTCTCTCCTTTTTTTATTTAAAAAATCACAGATCGTTCTCATTCTCCCACAAAATAGTATGTTCTTCTGATCTATGTAAGCAGTGTAGAGACGTTAAGTACGGATACTGTTTCCTCTCCCAAAAGCACGTGTGATTCCACCGCTTCTAAATGTTTCCCAAGAAACCCTTTCTCCGGAGCATCGTATTAGCCCCCTTTAACAAGCGTAGCCAACCGGCATGGAGCTTATGCACGAACCGCTCTTAGCCGCGGATTTCGATTCAAACGCATCAATCGCGGCTCCTGCTGCTTTTGCCGCTGAAGAAAGACGCGACTCATCCCGCTGCTGTGCACTCAATAGCGGTTTCAAATATCAGCCGGCAACGGACCTATTCCACCAAATTCGCGGTTTTCACGTGAAAGTGACTCCGTTTCTGGAGTTGTAAATGCACATTTGCTGGAACCAGTGTTAGTTGAAGGGATAGTTGTTATGCTTATTTTACTCTGCTAATGAATGCCAGGTATGTCTGCATCATTCCTTCATCTGCGAGCACGTTTTCATTCTTTTCTAAGACCAATGTTGTTATCCGTTTTAGTTCCACTAGGTAACACCGTCACACAATTTTTTTTGTCAGACACACGGATCTTTCTATCTCTTCCTCATTTTAGAATAGTATTCAGTGCTGTGTAAACAATGCAGAGGTGTTAAAAACAGGATGTTGTTTCCTCTGACAAGTGCACGTGTGATAGCACCGCTTCCATATGTGCCCAATAAACCTTGTCATTGGAGCATTACAAAAGCCCCCTTTAACAAATAGAACAAAGCGTAACCGAGTTTATGCTCGAACCGCCCTTAACCGCGGATTCCGATTCAATCGCATCAATCGCGGCTCCTGCTGCTTTTGCCGCTGAAGAAAGACTCGACTCAGCCCGCTGCTGTGCACTCAATAGCGGTTTCAAATATCAGCCGGCAACGGACCTCTTCCACCAAATTCGCGGTTTTCACGTGAAAGTGACTCCGTTTCTGGAGTTGTAAATGCACATTTGCTGGAACCAGTGTTAGTTGAAGGGATAGTTGTTATGCTTATCTTACTCTGCTAATGATTGCCAGGTATTTCTGCATCATTCCTTCATCTGCGAGCACGTTTTCATTCTTTTCTAAGACCAATGTTGTTATCCGTTTTTGTTCCACTAGGTAACGCCGTCACAATTTTTTTTTGTCAGACACACGGATCTTTCTATCTCTTCCTCAGTTTCGAATAATATTCAGAGCTGTGAAAACAATGCAGAGGTGTTAAAAACAGGATGTTGTTTTCACTGACAAGTGCACGTGTGATTGCACCGCTTCCATATGTGCCCAATAAACCTTGTCATTGGAGCATTGCAAATGCCCCATTTAACAAGTAGAGCAAAGCGTAACCGAGTTTATGCTCGAACCGCCCTTAACCGCGGATTCCGATTCAATCGCATCAATCGCGGCTCCTGCTGCTTTTGCCGCTGAAGAAAGACGCGAGTCAGCCCGCTGCTGTGCACTCAATAGCGTTTTCAAGTATCAGCCTGCAGCGGACCTATTCCACCAAATACGAGGTTTACACGTGAAAGTGACTCCGTTTCTGGAGTTGTAGAAGCACGTATGCTGGAAACCAATGTTAGTGGGAGAGAAAGTTTTTATGCTCATTCTACTCTGCTACTGAATGCCAAGTATGTCTGCATCATTCGTTCATCTGCGAGCACGTTTTCATTCTTTTCAAAGACCAATGTTGTTAATTTCTTTTGTTTCCTCTAGATAACACCGTCACACAATTTTTTTTTGTCAGAAACACGGATCTTTCTATCTCTCCTCAGAGTGGTATAATATTCAGAGCTGTGTAAACAATGTTGAGGTGTTAAAAAAAGGATATTGTTTCCATAGCCAAATGAAGGTGTGATTCCACCGCATCTGTATGTTCCCAATAAACCTTGTCATTGGAGCATTGCAAATACCTCCTTTTAACAAGTAGAACAAACCGACTCGAGCTTATGCATGAACCGCCCTTAACTGCGGATACCGATTCAGTCGCATCAATCGCGGCTCCTGCTGCTTTTGCCGCTGAAGAAAGACGCGAGTCAGCCCGCTGCTGTGCACTCAACAGCGGTTTCAAGTATTAGCCGGCACTGGACCTATTCCACCAAATTCGCGGTTTTAACGTGAAAGTGACTCCGTTTCTGGAGTTGTAAAAGCACGTATGCTGGAAACCAATGTTAGTGGGAGGGAAGTTTTTACGCTCATTCTACTCTGCTTCTGAATGCCAAGTATGTCTGCATCGTTTATTCATCTGTGAGCAAGATTTCATATTTTTCTCTGACCAGAGTTGTTATTCTTTTTATTTCCTAAATGTAACACTTTCTCTCCTTTTTTTATTTAAAAAATCACAGATCGTTCTCATTCTCCCACAAAATAGTATGTTCTTCTGATCTATGTAAGCAGTGTAGAGACGTTAAGTACGGATACTGTTTCCTCTCCCAAAAGCACGTGTGATTCCACCGCTTCTAAATGTTTCCCAAGAAACCCTTTCTCCGGAGCATCGTATTAGCCCCCTTTAACAAGCGTAGCCAACCGGCATGGAGCTTATGCACGAACCGCTCTTAGCCGCGGATTTCGATTCAAACGCATCAATCGCGGCTCCTGCTGCTTTTGCCGCTGAAGAAAGACGCGACTCATCCCGCTGCTGTGCACTCAATAGCGGTTTCAAATATCAGCCGGCAACGGACCTATTCCACCAAATTCGCGGTTTTCACGTGAAAGTGACTCCGTTTCTGGAGTTGTAAATGCACATTTGCTGGAACCAGTGTTAGTTGAAGGGATAGTTGTTATGCTTATTTTACTCTGCTAATGAATGCCAGGTATGTCTGCATTATTCCTTCATCTGCGAGCACGTTTTCATTCTTTTCTAAGACCAATGTTGTTATCCGTTTTAGTTCCACTAGGTAACACCGTCACACAATTTTTTTTGTCAGACACACGGATCTTTCTATCTCTTCCTCATTTTAGAATAGTATTCAGTGCTGTGTAAACAATGCAGAGGTGTTAAAAACAGGATGTTGTTTCCTCTGACAAGTGCACGTGTGATAGCACCGCTTCCATATGTGCCCAATAAACCTTGTCATTGGAGCATTACAAAAGCCCCCTTTAACAAATAGAACAAAGCGTAACCGAGTTTATGCTCGAACCGCCCTTAACCGCGGATTCCGATTCAATCGCATCAATCGCGGCTCCTGCTGCTTTTGCCGCTGAAGAAAGACTCGACTCAGCCCGCTGCTGTGCACTCAATAGCGGTTTCAAATATCAGCCGGCAACGGACCTCTTCCACCAAATTCGCGGTTTTCACGTGAAAGTGACTCCGTTTCTGGAGTTGTAAATGCACATTTGCTGGAACCAGTGTTAGTTGAAGGGATAGTTGTTATGCTTATCTTACTCTGCTAATGATTGCCAGGTATTTCTGCATCATTCCTTCATCTGCGAGCACGTTTTCATTCTTTTCTAAGACCAATGTTGTTATCCGTTTTTGTTCCACTAGGTAACGCCGTCACAATTTTTTTTTGTCAGACACACGGATCTTTCTATCTCTTCCTCAGTTTCGAATAATATTCAGAGCTGTGAAAACAATGCAGAGGTGTTAAAAACAGGATGTTGTTTTCACTGACAAGTGCACGTGTGATTGCACCGCTTCCATATGTGCCCAATAAACCTTGTCATTGGAGCATTGCAAATGCCCCATTTAACAAGTAGAGCAAAGCGTAACCGAGTTTATGCTCGAACCGCCCTTAACCGCGGATTCCGATTCAATCGCATCAATCGCGGCTCCTGCTGCTTTTGCCGCTGAAGAAAGACGCGAGTCAGCCCGCTGCTGTGCACTCAATAGCGTTTTCAAGTATCAGCCTGCAGCGGACCTATTCCACCAAATACGAGGTTTACACGTGAAAGTGACTCCGTTTCTGGAGTTGTAGAAGCACGTATGCTGGAAACCAATGTTAGTGGGAGAGAAAGTTTTTATGCTCATTCTACTCTGCTACTGAATGCCAAGTATGTCTGCATCATTCGTTCATCTGCGAGCACGTTTTCATTCTTTTCAAAGACCAATGTTGTTAATCTCTTTTGTTTCCTCTAGATAACACCGTCACACAATTTTTTTTTGTCAGAAACACGGATCTTTCTATCTCTCCTCAGAGTGGTATAATATTCAGAGCTGTGTAAACAATGTTGAGGTGTTAAAAAAAGGATATTGTTTCCATAGCCAAATGAAGGTGTGATTCCACCGCATCTGTATGTTCCCAATAAACCTTGTCATTGGAGCATTGCAAATACCTCCTTTTAACAAGTAGAACAAACCGACTCGAGCTTATGCATGAACCGCCCTTAACTGCGGATACCGATTCAGTCGCATCAATCGCGGCTCCTGCTGCTTTTGCCGCTGAAGAAAGACGCGAGTCAGCCCGCTGCTGTGCACTCAACAGCGGTTTCAAGTATTAGCCGGCACTGGACCTATTCCACCAAATTCGCGGTTTTAACGTGAAAGTGACTCCGTTTCTGGAGTTGTAAAAGCACGTATGCTGGAAACCAATGTTAGTGGGAGGGAAGTTTTTACGCTCATTCTACTCTGCTTCTGAATGCCAAGTATGTCTGCATCGTTTATTCATCTGTGAGCAAGATTTCATATTTTTCTCTGACCAGAGTTGTTATTCTTTTTATTTCCTAAATGTAACACTTTCTCTCCTTTTTTTATTTAAAAAATCACAGATCGTTCTCATTCTCCCACAAAATAGTATGTTCTTCTGATCTATGTAAGCAGTGTAGAGACGTTAAGTACGGATACTGTTTCCTCTCCCAAAAGCACGTGTGATTCCACCGCTTCTAAATGTTTCCCAAGAAACCCTTTCTCCGGAGCATCGTATTAGCCCCCTTTAACAAGCGTAGCCAACCGGCATGGAGCTTATGCACGAACCGCTCTTAGCCGCGGATTTCGATTCAAACGCATCAATCGCGGCTCCTGCTGCTTTTGCCGCTGAAGAAAGACGCGACTCATCCCGCTGCTGTGCACTCAATAGCGGTTTCAAATATCAGCCGGCAACGGACCTCTTCCACCAAATTCGCGGTTTTCACGTGAAAGTGACTCCGTTTCTGGAGTTGTAAATGCACATTTGCTGGAACCAGTGTTAGTTGAAGGGATAGTTGTTATGCTTATTTTACTCTGCTAATGAATGCCAGGTATGTCTGCATCATTCCTTCATCTGCGAGCACGTTTTCATTCTTTTCTAAGACCAATGTTGTTATCCGTTTTAGTTCCACTAGGTAACACCGTCACACAATTTTTTTTGTCAGACACACGGATCTTTCTATCTCTTCCTCATTTTAGAATAGTATTCAGTGCTGTGTAAACAATGCAGAGGTGTTAAAAACAGGATGTTGTTTCCTCTGACAAGTGCACGTGTGATAGCACCGCTTCCATATGTGCCCAATAAACCTTGTCATTGGAGCATTACAAAAGCCCCCTTTAACAAATAGAACAAAGCGTAACCGAGTTTATGCTCGAACCGCCCTTAACCGCGGATTCCGATTCAATCGCATCAATCGCGGCTCCTGCTGCTTTTGCCGCTGAAGAAAGACGCGAGTCAGCCCGCTGCTGTGCACTCAATAGCGTTTTCAAGTATCAGCCTGCAGCGGACCTATTCCACCAAATACGAGGTTTACACGTGAAAGTGACTCCGTTTCTGGAGTTGTAGAAGCACGTATGCTGGAAACCAATGTTAGTGGGAGAGAAAGTTTTTATGCTCATTCTACTCTGCTACTGAATGCCAAGTATGTCTGCATCATTCGTTCATCTGCGAGCACGTTTTCATTCTTTTCAAAGACCAATGTTGTTAATCTCTTTTGTTTCCTCTAGATAACACCGTCAAACAATTTGTTTTTGTCAGACACACGGATCTTTCTATCTCTCCTCAGAGTGGTATAATATTCAGAGCTGTGTAAACAATGTTGAGGTGTTAAAAAAAGGATGTTGTTTCCATAGCCAAATGAAGGTGTGATTCCACCGCATCTGTATGTTCCCAATAAACCTTGTCATTGGAGCATTGCAAATACCTCCTTTTAACAAGTAGAACAAACCGACTCGAGCTTATGCATGAACCGCCCTTAACTGCGGATACCGATTCAGTCGCATCAATCGCGGCTCCTGCTGCTTTTGCCGCTGAAGAAAGACGCGAGTCAGCCCGCTGCTGTGCACTCAACAGCGGTTTCAAGTATTAGCCGGCACTGGACCTATTCCACCAAATTCGCGGTTTTAACGTGAAAGTGACTCCGTTTCTGGAGTTGTAAAAGCACGTATGCTGGAAACCAATGTTAGTGGGAGGGAAGTTTTTACGCTCATTCTACTCTGCTTCTGAATGCCAAGTATGTCTGCATCGTTTATTCATCTGTGAGCAAGATTTCATATTTTTCTCTGACCAGAGTTGTTATTCTTTTTATTTCCTAAATGTAACACTTTCTCTCCTTTTTTTATTTAAAAAGTCACAGATCGTTCTCATTCTCCCACAAAATAGTATGTTCTTCTGATCTATGTAAGCAGTGTAGAGACGTTAAGTACGGATACTGTTTCCTCTCCCAAAAGCACGTGTGATTCCACCGCTTCTAAATGTTTCCCAAGAAACCCTTTCTCCGGAGCATCGTATTAGCCCCCTTTAACAAGCGTAGCCAACCGGCATGGAGCTTATGCACGAACCGCTCTTAGCCGCGGATTTCGATTCAGACGCATCGTTCGCGGCTCCTGCTGCTTTTGCCGCTGAAGAAAGACGCGACTCATCCCGCTGCTGTGCACTCAATAGCGGTTTCAAATATCAGCCGGCAACGGACCTATTCCACCAAATTCGCGGTTTTCACGTGAAAGTGACTCCGTTTCTGGAGTTGTAAATGCACATTTGCTGGAACCAGTGTTAGTTGAAGGGATAGTTGTTATGCTTATCTTACTCTGCTAATGATTGCCAGGTATTTCTGCATCATTCCTTCATCTGCGAGCACGTTTTCATTCTTTTCTAAGACCAATGTTGTTATCCGTTTTGGTTCCACTAGGTAACGCCGTCACAATTTTTTTTTGTCAGACACACGGATCTTTCTATCTCTTCCTCAGTTTCGAATAATATTCAGAGCTGTGAAAACAATGCAGAGGTGTTAAAAACAGGATGTTGTTTTCACTGACAAGTGCACGTGTGATTGCACCGCTTCCATATGTGCCCAATAAACCTTGTCATTGGAGCATTGCAAATGCCCCATTTAACAAGTAGAGCAAAGCGTAACCGAGTTTATGCTCGAACCGCCCTTAACCGCGGATTCCGATTCAATCGCATCAATCGCGGCTCCTGCTGCTTTTGCCGCTGAAGAAAGACGCGAGTCAGCCCGCTGCTGTGCACTCAATAGCGTTTTCAAGTATCAGCCTGCAGCGGACCTATTCCACCAAATACGAGGTTTACACGTGAAAGTGACTCCGTTTCTGGAGTTGTAGAAGCACGTATGCTGGAAACCAATGTTAGTGGGAGAGAAAGTTTTTATGCTCATTCTACTCTGCTACTGAATGCCAAGTATGTCTGCATCATTCGTTCATCTGCGAGCACGTTTTCATTCTTTTCAAAGACCAATGTTGTTAATTTCTTTTGTTTCCTCTAGATAACACCGTCACACAATTTTTTTTTGTCAGAAACACGGATCTTTCTATCTCTCCTCAGAGTGGTATAATATTCAGAGCTGTGTAAACAATGTTGAGGTGTTAAAAAAAGGATATTGTTTCCATAGCCAAATGAAGGTGTGATTCCACCGCATCTGTATGTTCCCAATAAACCTTGTCATTGGAGCATTGCAAATACCTCCTTTTAACAAGTAGAACAAACCGACTCGAGCTTATGCATGAACCGCCCTTAACTGCGGATACCGATTCAGTCGCATCAATCGCGGCTCCTGCTGCTTTTGCCGCTGAAGAAAGACGCGAGTCAGCCCGCTGCTGTGCACTCAACAGCGGTTTCAAGTATTAGCCGGCACTGGACCTATTCCACCAAATTCGCGGTTTTAACGTGAAAGTGACTCCGTTTCTGGAGTTGTAAAAGCACGTATGCTGGAAACCAATGTTAGTGGGAGGGAAGTTTTTACGCTCATTCTACTCTGCTTCTGAATGCCAAGTATGTCTGCATCGTTTATTCATCTGTGAGCAAGATTTCATATTTTTCTCTGACCAGAGTTGTTATTCTTTTTATTTCCTAAATGTAACACTTTCTATCCTTTTTTTATTTTAAAACTCACAGATCTTTCTGATTCTCCAACAGAATTGTATATTCTTCGGAGCTATGTATGCAATGTAGAGATGTTAAGTACGGAAACTGTTTCCTCTCCCAAATGCACGTGTGATTCCACCGCTTCAAAATGTTCCCCAAAAAACACTGTCACCGGAGCATCGTATTAGCCCCCTTTAACAAGCGTAGCCAACCGGCATGGAGCTTATGCACGAACCGCTCTTAGCCGCGGATTTCGATTCAGACGCATCAATCGCGGCTCCTGCTGCTTTTGCCGCTGAAGAAAGACGCGACTCATCCCGCTGCTGTGCACTCAATAGCGGTTTCAAATATCAGCCGGCAACGGACCTATTCCACCAAATTCGCGGTTTTCACGTGAAAGTGACTCCGTTTCTGGAGTTGTAAATGCACATTTGCTGGAACCAGTGTTAGTTGAAGGGATAGTTGTTATGCTTATTTTACTCTGCTAATGAATGCCAAGTATGTCTGCATCATTCCTTCATCTGCGAGCACGTTTTCATTCTTTTCTAAGACCAATGTTGTTATCCGTTTTAGTTCCACTAGGTAACACCGTCACACAATTTTTTTTGTCAGACACACGGATCTTTCTATCTCTTCCTCATTTTAGAATAGTATTCAGTGCTGTGTAAACAATGCAGAGGTGTTAAAAACAGGATGTTGTTTCCTCTGACAAGTGCACGTGTGATAGCACCGCTTCCATATGTGCCCAATAAACCTTGTCATTGGAGCATTACAAAAGCCCCCTTTAACAAATAGAACAAAGCGTAACCGAGTTTATGCTCGAACCGCCCTTAACCGCGGATTTCGATTCAATCGCATCAATCGCGGCTCCTGCTGCTTTTGCCGCTGAAGAAAGACGCGACTCATACCGCTGCTGTGCACTCAATAGCGGTTTCAAATATCAGCCGGCAACGGACCTCTTCCACCAAATTCGCGGTTTTCACGTGAAAGTGACTCCGTTTCTGGAGTTGTAAATGCACATTTGCTGGAACCAGTGTTAGTTGAAGGGATAGTTGTTATGCTTATCTTACTCTGCTAATGAGTGCCAGGTATTTCTGCATCATTCCTTCATCTGCGAGCACGTTTTCATTCTTTTCTAAGACCAATGTTGTTATCCGTTTTGGTTCCACTAGGTAACGCCGTCACAATTTTTTTTTGTCAGACACACGGATCTTTCTATCTCTTCCTCAGTTTCGAATAATATTCAGAGCTGTGAAAACAATGCAGAGGTGTTAAAAACAGGATGTTGTTTCCACTGACAAGTGCACGTGTGATTGCACCGCTTCCATATGTGCCCAATAAATCTTGTCATTGGAGCATTGCAAAAGACCCCTTTAACAAGTAGAGCAAAGCGTAACCGAGTTTATGCACGAACCGCCCTTAACCGGGGATTCCGATTCAATCGCATCAATCGCGGCTCCTGCTGCTTTTGCCGCTGAAGAAAGACGCGAGTCAGCCCGCTGCTGTGCACTCAATAGCGTTTTCAAGTATCAGCCTGCAGCGGACCTATTCCACCAAATACGAGGTTTACACGTGAAAGTGACTCCGTTTCTGGAGTTGTAGAAGCACGTATGCTGGAAACCAATGTTAGTGGGAGAGAAAGTTTTTATGCTCATTCTACTCTGCTACTGAATGCCAAGTATGTCTGCATCATTCGTTCATCTGCGAGCACGTTTTCATTCTTTTCAAAGACCAATGTTGTTAATCTCTTTTGTTTCCTCTAGATAACACCGTCACACAATTTGTTTTTGTCAGACACACGGATCTTTTTATCTCTCCTCAGAGTGGTATAATATTCAGAGCTGTGTAAACAATGTTGAGGTGTTAAAAAAAGGATGTTGTTTCCATAGCCAAATGAAGGTGTGATTCCACCGCATCTGTATGTTCCCAATAAACCTTGTCATTGGAGCATTGCAAATACCTCCTTTTAACAAGTAGAACAAAACGACTAGAGCTTATGCATGAATCGCCCTTAACTGCGTATTCCGATTCAGTCGCATCAATCGCGGCTCCTGCTGCTTTTGCCGCTGAAGAAAGACGCGTGCCAGCCTGCTGCTGTGCACTCAACAGCGGTTTCAAGTATCAGCGGGAGCGGACGTATTCCACCAAATTCGCGGTTTTCACGTGAAAGTGAATCCGTTTCAGGAGATGTAATAGCACGTATGCTGGAAACCAATGTTAGTGGGAGACAAAGTTTTAATGCTCATTCTACTCTGCTTCTGAATGCCAAGTATGTCTGCATCGTTCATCCATATGTGAGCAAGATTTCATATTTTTCTCTGACCAAAGTTGTTATCCTTTTTATTTCCTTAATCTAACACTTTCTATCCTTTTTTTATTTTAAAACTCACAGATCTTTCTGATTCTCCAACAGAATAGTATATTCTTCTGAGCTATGTATGCAATGTAGAGACGTTAAGTACGGAAACTGTTTCCTCTCCCAAATGCACGTGTGATTCCACCGCTTCAAAATGTTCCCCAAAAAACACTGTCACCGGAGCATCGTATTAGCCCCCTTTAACAACGGAGCCAACCGGCATGGAGCTTATGCACTAACCGCCCTTAACCGGGGATTCCGATTCAAACGCATCAATCGCGGCTCCTGCTGCTTTTGCCGCTGAAGAAAAACGCGTGCCAGCCCGCTGCTGTGCACTCAACAGCGTTTTCAAGTATCAGCGGGAGCGGACGTATTCCACCAAATTCGCGGTTTACACGTGAAAGTGACTCCGTTTCAGGAGATGTAAAAGCACGTATGCTGGAAACCAATGTTAGTGGGAGACAAAGTTTTTATGCTCATTCTACCCTGCTACTGAATGCCAAGTATGTCTGCATCATTCCTTCATCTGCGAGCACGTTTTCATTCTCTTCTAAGAACAATATTGTTATCCTTTTTGTATCCTCTATATAACACCGTCACACAATACTTTTTTCAAAACAAACGGTTCTTTTTGACTCTTCCTCAGAATGGTTGGTATTCATAACTATTTCAACAATGGAGAGGTGTTAAAAAAAGGATGTTGTTTCCATAGCCTAATGAAGGTATGATTCCACCGCTTCTGTATGTTCCCAATAAACCTTGTCATTGGAATATTGCAAAAACCTCCTTTTAACTGGCGGAGGAAACCGACAGTGAGCTTAAGCTTAAGCTCGCCCATAACCGCGGATTTCGATTCAGTCGCATCAATCGCGGCTCCTGCTGCTTTTGCCGTTGAAGAAAGACGCGAGTCAGCCCGCTGCTGTGCACAAAATAGCGGTTTCAAGTATCAGCCGGCAGCGGACCTATTCCACCAAATTCGTGGTTTTCACGTGAAAGTGACTCCGTTTCTGGAGTTGTAAGAGCACATTTGCTGCAACCCAATGTTAGTGGGAGGGAAGTTTACTATGCTCATTCTACACATTCAAACACACGGGTCTTTCTGATTCTACCTCAGAATGGTTTGGTATTCAGAACTATGTCAACAATGGAGAGGTGTTAAAAAAAGGATGTTGTTTCCATAGCCAAATGCACGTGTGATTCCACCGCTTCCATATGTGCCCAATAAACCTTGTCCTTGGAGCATTGCTAAAGCCCCCTTTTAACAAGTAGAGCAAACCGACTGCGAGCTTATGCATGAACCGCTGTTAACCGCCGAATCCGATTCAATCGCATCAATCGCGGCTCCTGCTGCTTTTGCCGCTGAAGAAAGATGCCAATGAGCCCGCTGCTGTGCACTGAATAGCGTCTTTTCTAATCAGGCGACATCGGTCCTATTCCGACAGTTCGCGTTTACACGTGAAAGTGACTCCGTTTCTGGAGTTGTAAGAGAATGTATGCTGGAACCCAGTGTTAGTGGGAGCGAAAGTTTTGATTCTCGTTTGCTCTGCTACTGATTGCCAACTACGTCTGCATCCTTCCTTCATCTGCGAGCACGTTTTCCTACTTTTTCTCTCACCTTCTTGATGGCCTTTTTCTTACCGCCTTCAAACACCATCTCTCCTCTTTTCTTTTCCATACACACAGACCTCTCTGATTCCACAAATTAACCCTACCCCTAATCCTCAACCTAAATCTACACAAAAACCTAACACTAACCCGAACCCTGTTCTTGTTACGCTAACACTTACACCAACCCGAAACGAAACTCTCATCCTAACTCTAGTACTAAACCATTCCTTTCCCCTAAACCTGTACCAAACCCGAACCTGAAAAATCCAAACACCAACCCAATTCCTATGATTTCACATCACCTTCACCCAAATTCAAACCCTAGGCCTAGCCCTTCTCTCACTTCAAACAAACCTGCACCTAAACCTTACCGCAAATCTCATCCTAAACCTAACCCTTACATTTGCCCTAGCCAGAACAAGAACCATCTTCCTAGATCTAACCCTAACTTCAACCCGAAACCTAACCTAACCTAACCCTAAGCCTATCAAGAGTCCCAGCCCTCTGACACTAACCCAAAACCGAATTTGAAACCTAATTCTACTCCTAACCTTAACCCTAACCCAAGGCCTAACCTTACCGTGACCCCTACACTCCAACTAACTCTACCCCTAACCCTAACACAAACTGAATCCTAAACCAAAACCTAATCCTAACCCTAAAACTAATCCTAACACCAGAACACAACCTCATCCTAGCCAGAAATCTAAACAGAAATTGAAAACTATCCCGAACACTAACTCTCACCCTAACACCAACCCCAAGTTGAAGCCCAAGACTAAACCTAACACAAAGCATCAGATTACCACAAGGCTCACCTAACTCTAACCCCAACCCGAACACTAATTCTTACCCACATCCCAATCCAAACACAAACCCTTTTCCAATTCCAAACCCAAAAGAATCACAAAATGAAACCCAAGGCCTACCATTTCAGCCTAAGGATCAAACTAGCCCTACCCCGAAACCAAACACTATAGCTAATCCTAACCCAAAACTTAAACCAAACACCAACCGTGAAAATTCACCTTACCCTAATCCCAAATAGAACGGGAACCCTACCCAAACCCTAAGCCCACTTCTGTGCCTATCACTAACCTGAAACCTAATTCTAAACAGAACCGTCATCCTCATGGTAATCCAAGCCTAATCCTACTCGGAACTTGACGCTCAAACTAACCCTACCCCTAACCCCGAACACCAATTGAAACCTCAACCTAAACCAAACACTACACTTAAACCTTACCCTAACACTAACACATATGCTAAAGCTAAACCTCACCCTACTCTCACCCTTACACACCAGCTAACCCTGCCTCAATCCCTACATACAGATCGAATCCAAAACCTAAACCTAACCCTAAACCTCAACTTCATGCTAACATCAACACTCAACCTAATCCTATCCCTAAATAGAATCATCACATTGAGAAACACTTTCTCCCTAACCTTAATCCTAAATCTAATCCGAAACCTCAAAGAATCCCAAACCCTTTCCATAGCTCTAACCCAATGCTGAACCCTACCCAGACCCATTTTCACTACCCCTTACCATAAAACTCAATCAACACCACCCCGACACTAAACCTAACACTAATTCTTATCCTAACCCTAACCCAAACACTTACCCTCATCCGAACCAAAACCCAAACCCTAACCCGAGCACAAAGCCTTCCCTTGCCCCTCATTCTATTCTGAACCCTAACCGGAAACCTAACACTTACCCTAAGACCAGCCCTTTCCCTAAACAGAGACCTATCCCTACCAGAAGCGGAAACCTAGCAAAAACTCCTACTTTAACACCAACCCCAAGTTGATGCCCAAGCCTAAACCTGACACACAGCATCAGATTACCACAACCCTCACCTAACTCTAACCCCAACCCTAACACTAAGACTTACCCTAGCTATGTGATGGTCCTCCTAGCCTATTCCAATTCCTAAACCCAACGCAAACACCACACCAAAAGCAACGCCTAGTCAACCTAAACCTTACTCTAACCGTATATCAAACCCTAACCATTAGCCTCATTGTAACTCTAAGTCTGCCTTGAATCGAAATCTGACCCTAAAACCAACCCCAACTCAAAGCCCAACTCTAAACCTAAAGCTAAGCATCAGATTACTGCAGATCTCACCTAACCTATCTCTAGTTCTAACCCCAAACCCAATCCAAACACCAAACCTATTCCTAACCTAACACTAAGCCAGAACCCAACCCAAGGCCTACTCCTTCTCTCAGCCTAACACTCGAACTAACCTAGACCCAAAAACAACCCTAAATCAAATCCTAACCCTCCCCCTTACTCTATCCTGTACCCAAGCAAGGCGTAACCCTTCTCTGATCCTAAAACTAAAGAGAGCTCTACCCCATACTCTAAACCTTCATCTACACCAAAACCTATCCCTAAACCTAACCCTAACCCTAAACCTAAACCTAAACCTAACTCTAACCTTAATCCTAAACCTAAACCTTACCCTAACCCTAACCCTAATCCTAACCTTAACCCTAAGCCTTCTCTGAACCTCAAACTTAGGATAACCCTAGCCCTTGCACTAAACCTTCAGCTACACAAAAAAATAACCCTAACCTAAACCTAAAACAAACCCTAAACCTAACCCAAAGCATCGCATTACCGCAACCCTAACCTGACACTTACATTCAAACACATCCTTCCCCTTATTGGAAACAAAGTGAAATCCTAAATGGAATTCATAGGAAGAGTGAGTTCACCAATCTTCATCGTATACAATGCACAATACATATACAATATACATACAAAGCATACAATGAAATGACTGAGTTATCTTGTCTGTTAAAAAAAAAAAAACACAGAAAAAAAAAACAGTTTTACATTTTTCTTAGAGTGGTTTTTAGATTGTCGGAAATCTTGGACACCTCCCACTGGGGTCCTGTGTCACGGATTGGTCCTTTCACTCGGCTTGCATGGATCCATCTGCGCTCAGCTGTCAGGATCGCTGTTCCTGTTGTTAATAAAACAAGAAAAGGTCCTTCCCAGCGGGGAGTTAGAGATGACTCTTTCCACGTTTTAATTTAAACCTTGTCTCCTGGACTGATTCGATGTATCGCCATATCTAGCGGAGGCCGTTGGACCACCAGTCCTTCCATTCTTCATTCATTCCTTCTCTTATTCATTTCAATTCAATATTCCTGGAGTCATTTTTCTTCTACCTTGGGATGTTCCGATGGGAGTTCTATGAACTCCATATCCCATTTCAAAAGGTGATATTCCAGTCTCTCTTCTTGGTTCTGTTCTTCAATTAAGTAGTGCCAGGGGCAAACACTTCCTCCAAGACATCTTGGTTTCAGTCATTCCTTTAGTAAGCCGCTTTTGAAGTTCCCCATTCGACCTTTCTACTTTTCCAGAGCTCTGTGGGTGCCATGGGGTGCGATATTCCCATTTGGTCCCCATTGGAGCTAAAGCCTCTTACGCTGCCTTTGATACAAAGTGAGGGTCTCTAGCTGAATCTACAACTTCCATGTTCCCATATCTGGGGATAATATGTTTGAACAATGTCTTGATTACTGTCTGGGCTGTTGCCCTAGCGGTGGGGTAGGCCTCCAGAAAATGTGTTCAATGGGCTATTATTACTAAGAAGTATTTCTATCTCCCAACCTTGGGGAGATCTGTGAAGTCTATCTGCATTTGAGCAAAAGGTCTGACAGCCCATTCCCTTCCTCCCTGTATTTTTTCCCTCAGTTGTTGTTTCTTTCCTTTCCTCCAAATCATCCAATGATCTACAATTCCTTTGGCTATGCTAGAAATGCCTATACACATCTATTTCATTGTGAATTGGTCCACCAAAGCCTAAACCCCACAATGAGTCTGCCTAGGAAATTCTCCTCATCTTCTTCAAGCTTTAGGCATTACCTTTCTTCCATCAGGTAATAACCATTTTCCCTCCTTTTCCTCAACCTCCATTTGTCGGAGCCTTTCTTTCTTGTCTAGGAAAGCTTTTGGCCTCATTTGTTTCTTTTTGGGGACTCTCAGCCTGGATTCCTTTAGGATCAATAAGGCCGCTCTTTTTGCTTCTTCATCAGCGAAATTAGTTCCCCTTATTTGAGCCGACATCGCCCTCTGGTGCCTTTACATGTACTACTGCGGTTTTCTCTGGTTCTCTTCTTGCCCTCAGAGTTTGTCTTATTAACGACTCATGAATTAACCCTTTCCCGGGTGAGTTTACCAATCCCATCTTTTTCCCAAGGTATGGGCTACCCCATACACATCTCTAGAATCTGTAGAGATAGTCCCAATGTTTCCTTTCAACATTTGAAGGGCTCTAAGGACTGCATATAATTTCGTAGCCTGAGCTGACCATGTTCTGTCCAATGGTCCCGATTCAATTACTGGAAATGTTTTCCCGTTTATTAGAGCATACCCTGATTTTCCTTTTCCTTCTACCACCCGGGAGGAGCCATCTACAAATCATTTGCCCCCTTCTAATAACTTCTCCTCTTCTAAGTCCTCCCCTCTTTTAGCCTGATACTCTATACACTGAATGCAATCATGGCTTAAATCTTCATCTGGTTCCCCATAGAAAAAATTGAGCAGGATTTTGCAAGCTTGTAGTTTCTATTTCTAATTGAGGAGAATGGATTAGGATTCCTTCCTATTTCAATAGTCTAGCATCTGTAATCCACTTCTCTGCTTTTGCTTGTAGTACTCCCCTTACGTCACGTGGAGTATACACTTGTAATTCACCCCCGAAAGTCATCTTCCCTGCTTCTTCTACTAACAGAGCTACAGCAACTACTGCTCGTAGACAGGTAGGCCACCCACGGCTAACGGGATCCAAGAGTTTTGAAAAGTACCCTGCTGGCTTCTTCTTCCCGGCCCATTCCTGGCTCACTACTCCAAAAGCGATCCCTTCGTCTGTATTTACAAAAAGGTAAAATGGGCTTTTTAGATCAGGTAAGCTTAACGCTGGTGCATGAACAAGATCTACCTTGAAGTCTTCTAATCTTTGCTCATCCTCCTGGCTCCACTTTACTCAGCCATCTTGTACTAGTTTCTGCTATAAAAGCTTTACCTTACTGCTATCATTCTCAATCCATTGTCAACGGCATCCTAGCAGCCCTAACATCTGCCTCACCTGCCTCTTGCTTCTTGGGGCATTTAAAGATCAAATCCCATTTACCCGTTCTGGATCTAATGTCTTATTTCCCTTGCTTAACCAATGTCCCAAATATTTCACTTCCTCTTCTGTAAATTGGCATTTTGCCTTTGAAACTTGGAACCCCTTTGAACCAAAGAAATTCAATCGTTTAATGCTCTCCTGTCTAACCGTCTCCTCGCCTGTTCCAGCTAATAGTAAGTCATCTACATGTTGCACTAAGGTTACCTGTGGGTTTAGTTCATCAGTTTTTAGTACTTGCTCAAGGGCTTGCCCAAACAAGTTAGGGGATTCTGTGAATCCCTGTGGGAGCACTGTCCCTCTGAGTTGTTGTTTTCTATGGGTGTTTGGATCTTCCCACTCGAAGACAAAGTAGTCTCTGCATTCTGCTGTCACGTGGCAGGTCCAAAAAGCATCCTTGAAATCAATTCCACTATACTACTGAGATTCTGGGTTCAATTGACCGAGCAGGGTATAGGGGTTTGCCACTACTGGGAAGCGGGGAATTGTTCTCTCCTTAATTCCCCTTGAGTCGTGGACCAATCTGTATGTGCCATAAGGTTTTTTTTACAGGGAGTATTCTAGGGAGACATACTAGGCTCTAATAGCCCTTTAGATACTAATCTCTCCATTTCAGGTTGTAGCCCTGATTTACCTTCCTGTGAAATGGGATATTGTTTTATCCGAATTGGGATGCCTGGGTCCTTTAGAATCACTTCAAAGGGTTCTATGTCTAACTTTCCTACTGATTCTGGACTCTACCAAACTTCTGGGTTAATTCTAGCCTCATCTTCTATCGTTAGAGTACGTTGCTGAACAGTTAATTCTCTATCTTTTACTTCCAAATTTATTCCTAACTCCACAATTCAATCTCTCCCTAGCAAATTCTATTCGGCTTCAGGTACCAATAAAAAAGACTCAGTTCCATAGGTGCTAGGTGATTCTATTTCTACCTGCTTTACAACAGGTACCATAAAAGGTTCCCCTTTTGCTCCAATTACTTGTAGCTTTTGTGAGGATAAAGAGCATCCTCCAGGTAAATATTGAACAGTCGATCTTTCTGCCCCAGACTCTACCAAAAATTCCATTTCCTGACGCTGAGAACCCAATTTCAATTTTATCAAGGGCTCTTTTCTTTCCTGGGTCCCCAGCACGCAGAGCCCCTGACCCCCTCAGTCCTCCTGAAACATTCTCTCGTCCTAGATTCTCTTTCTACAGTCTTTCTTCATGTGTCCATTTTTCTGACAGTAGAAGCATTCTACTGTCCTCAAATCTCTGGGTCTGTTCTGCTTGGGTTGAAGCGTGTTGTCTGCCCGAGGAATATTCCCTCTTCTCCTTGCCTGGAACGCCCCCCTTCTGTCCTTCTCTTACCGCGGCTATCAGACTTCCAGCTTGCCTCTTCTGAGTCTCCTCCACTCTCCTTAACATATACTTTCTGAGCCTCTCTCAGAAATTCATCTAATCCTCTCTCCCGCAAGTCCTCCAGCTTCTCTAGTTTCCTTCCAATATCTGTCCAGGACCTAGCTACAAACTGCGTTTTCAGGAGAGCTCGCCCCATGGGGTAGCAGGATCTAATCCTGAATAGAACTGTACATTTCTGCATAGTCTCTCTAACCACTCAGTAGGAGTTTCATCTTTTTTCCGTTGCTTGCTAAAAGCCTTATTGATATTCTGTCCCCGAGGGACAGATTCTCTAGTCCCTTGAATAATAAGAACTCGCAAATCGGCCATGTGAGTACCATGTTCCTGGCTCTGATTATCCCAATTGGGCCGCTGTAAGGGCCACTTTAGATCTGCTCCTGGGCTAGCCGGGTGTTGCTGATCCCAGATTCACGTACCTGCCCTCCTGATCATATCCCTTTCTTCTGCTGTAAATAGTACGCCCAAAATTGCCTGTGTTTCATCCCAGGTATAAAGGCTGGGACCTGAAGATTGATCTAGCCTCTCGGAGACCCCTCAAGGATCCTCCAGCAAATTCCCCGTCTCCTTCTTAAATTCCCTTATGTATCTCCTGAGTTGAAGGGAACTGAAACATAGCCAGCTCCTGGCTTTGATCCTCCGCTAGCTACGGGTATTTCTCTTAAAGGGAGAATGTTTCTTCCTTGACCCCTCTCCTGCCTAGCTTGCCTTCTAGCGATCCTTCTCCTAGGGAAGTCTAGGGGTTCACATTCAGGTTTGTCTCCCAAGTCAGATTCAGCTTGCTCCGGCGGAGCCGCTGGATTCTGTTCGGGGGGAGCATAAGGTGAGGGGATAGTGTACAATGTCCTCCTCTGTTGTATTCCTTTTTTTAATTAGGGGGAACAGAAAGGTTCCAATATCGGATTCTACCCATCATTTGCATACTCACCATCTTCCAGATTAAAAGGCTGTTTTTCATTCACGTAAGCATTTAGAGCCTGGCAGATCCGGTCCTCAAAGAACCCAAATACTGGCCAGAACAACTGATCTGCCCTTCTCTGCTTTCCTCCCCATACCTCCATACAATCATGTACCATCTTCACCTCACTCTTTCCTCGTCTAGAGGGAGAATCACCCCAATGTTTTAACCTTAAACCTAGGGGGCTTTCTAGTGGTATGTCCGGTAGCTTTACCTGCGAGCTGTACCTAGAGTTCGGAACGACAGGTCTCTGCACAGAAGTTACCCAGCCCAGGGGCCGTCCGAAGACGGGGTGCTCCCCTGGAGTGGGAATTCCACAGCAGAGTCGCCTGGATCCGAGTCACGGCACCAAATTGTTAGAGGTGTGAAGAGAATGATACGCACCAACCGTTGCCAACAGTAAGGAATTTATTGAGCAAGCAATAAATGAGCGGAACAGCGCTGGGCGGCAGGGAGTCTCCTCTGCACCAGAGGTGCTCAACAGGGCCCCCCATCCCCTCTTTTCATTGTCCCTTATCTCTGCATTCATGTCTTATCTTTCTCTTCCTGGGCTGCGCCGGCTGTTATCTGGGGGTCGTTCTCTGTCCCCTGGTGATCAAGATGATGAAGGCCGTAGTTTTCCTCAGCTTCGATCATGTGCGCTCGAGAGGAGATTTTCACTTCCTTTTCTTCTGCAGTTTCTCAGAAGGTCACTGCTATCTGTTGTTCATTGTCCAGGTGTTAGAACTAAGCGCTGTGGCTCCAATATGCACAAACTACAAAGCTTTTAGACAAAACATCGATATATCTATTTTGAGACCTCAACAAACTACAAGGTTCTCAGGAAAAAAAAAAAAAAAAAAAACAACGCTGAAAAACACTGACACATCTGTCTCGAGTTGGTTTGATTAACAAGTAGAGAACTCATTTTTACCACAATCCTTACCCTAAGCCTAACACTCACCTTAAACCTAACCCGAACCCTGTACCTAGCCTGAACCCTAAGCATAACCCTAAACCTATCCATATTCCTATCCTCAACAGTAACCTAAACCCTAATCCTAACACTGACACTCAACCTAGTTCTAATGCTGTATCTAACCTTAGAACTAAAACAAACCCTATCCCTAAGCCTAATCCTAAATCTAATTCTAACCCTTACCTATACACTATCCCTATCCCCAAAACCCTTTTCCTATACCTAACCCTAACCACAATACTTACCTTAACCTAGCCCTAACACCAATCCCAGGCCTAACCCTAACACTAACCTGAAACCTAATCCTATTCCTAACCTTAACCCTAACCAAAGGCCTAACCCTAATGTGACCCTTACACTCAAACTGACCCTGCCCCTAACCCTGAACACAGATTGCATCCTAAACCTAAACCTATACCTAAAACTTCCCCTAATGCTAACGTGAACACCCAACCTAATCCTAGCTCTAAACACAATCATAAAACTGAGAAAAACTTTTTCCCTAACCCTAATCCTAAATCTAATCCAAAACCTAAGACAATCCCAAACCCTTTCCCTATCTCTAACCCTAACCCAGAATCTAAACCTAACCCTATTACTAAACCCAACCTTACACCTAACCCTATTCCATAACCTAAACTTACCCTAACACTTTAAAACTAAATCTTACCCTAATCGTAACCCTAAACCTAAACATAACCTTACCCTAGTACCAAAATAAACTTACCCGTAACCCTAACCCAAAACCTAACAGAACCCTAGCCCTAACCATAATCCTAACCCTGACTCAAACCCTAAATCTAACACCAATCCTTACCCTAAACAGAACTCGAAGCATTTCCCAAATCCTAATTCTAACTCTACCCTAACCCTAACCCAAACTCAGACCCTACCACAAAACCCAAGTTTAAGCCCAACCCCAAACCTAACCAAAAGCATCAGATCACCACAACCCTCACCTAAATCTATCCCAAAACACGTTCCTAATATTAAACCAAATCCTAATCCAAACACTAACCCTACAACTATTCCTAAACCTTTACTTAACACAAAACCAAACCCGAGGCCTACCCCTTACCTCACCCTGACACTCAAACTAGCCCTACCCCTAACCCTACATACAAATCGAATCCTAAATCTAACCCTAAACTTAATCCTAATGCTACTCCTAACATGAACAGTTAACCTACTTCTGTCCCTGATGCTAAAACTCAAATTATCCCTAAAAAGAAATCTACACCAAAACCTAACCCTAACTTAAACCCTAACCCTAACCAGTCGCAAAAAAGGCCTGAATCCATACAGCCTTTTCACTGTGAAAATCTGGGAGAGAAAATCTGGCTTATCATTCAGATCTCAGGTTTAAAGAAATCTAAAAACAAAACAAAGCATGCAGTTCCCAGATTCCCAGCAAAATTTTTCCCCATACTTTCACCACCATAGATTGAGAAGACCATTTGCTGGACTTACACAGTGTCAGCAGGGTGAACCACATTTTGTCAGTGCACAACATTAATTACCACTTGCTCCACAGGCACAGGACAGACGGCCTCAACAGTTAAGCACCCGGCCACTACAGGGATACACTTTCTGATTCACACTGCTGCAAAACGGCACCCATCTATTGTGCAACTACCTGTTGTAAACCGTAACACAGAAACTCTAGCAGCTATGGAAATCAGGAAAGAAATACTTCAAGAACTAATCAATACTTCTACTCAAAGGACGTATGAATATACTTCAAGTATACTTCAGCTTCCAGGACCACGACATCCCAAGGTCCTGGAACAGAAAAACAACTCCTAATTTAATTCCAGAAATGTATCAAGAAATTAGGTCAGTGAGATTAAGACATTCACCCAGACAGCCACAGCACATGAACCTCACCTTCATTTCCATACAGCAGAATAATGCTATGTAAACTACAGAGCATAACACACCCTGCCCCCTTTCTTGCAATATCCTGAATATAAAATCCCTTTTCTTTTTTTCCATTATCCAAAATTTACATACAAATACCTTCTTGATCATATTAAACGTGCACTCAAAAACAGCATCAAAGATCTGAGGTATTTCAGCAGCGATGTGCCCACCCAGCTTGCTTACAGCGACAGCCACAGCACCCAGTACTGCAGGCTCTCTAGCAGCTGGAACATTACTCTGGTAGTCAATGAGAGCGGCACCCAACAAGGGAGGAACAAAGTTTTCAGCAACCTAAATCAAAAGCAAGACATGGTTAGAGCAGTGCAGTTACCCAGCAATCAGCAGTGCTTGATTTCCACTTCGCCTGAAAGGTAGCAAAGCTGCACTGAATCTGGGTTAAGATGCGTCAACAACCAGATTCCCTTCAACTCGTTCCAGAAGATTTAGAATGTTTCATTGTTATACCCAAATGACAAAGAAGGAAGATCTCTCATTCATATTATGCAGATTAAAACCATTTTCCCATTACTTCAGCTCCATGGATCCAAGTTGCAATTTAGTATTCCACTGCTACTGCTGACAGCACACTCTGCCAGCACAACTCAGAAACAATGCTGCAGCTTCTTTTTCAAGGAAGGGAATGTTCCCTCAGCTCTCAGGATCATGCTTACCTCTGGTTCTCGCTGCGTGATGACAAGAACCAACCTATACAGTGTTCCAAAGCACGCTCCTGATTTTGTCACAAACATAACTGTTCCAACTTGTCTTTACTACAAGGAGCCCAATTCTTACTTCATTTTCTCACGTCCAAGTCCATGTAAGTCTCGTCAGTAGAACTTGCCCTAACTGAGTGCACAGCCACACAATCATAACAGTACATCCAAGGAAAACTTCACCAGACTGCAGCCAGGGAAACAAAGGCAGAACTGCTCCTGCTGCCATCAGAGATAACAGCTGTGAGAACACACTCTGAGCCAAGTGCCATCTCAATGGCTGTTGCTCGAGTAAAATGTCACGACTACAAGTCCTAGCAACTGCTTCCTATTTCTGTCGGTGTGTTTTATTTTTGTTTTAAGCACCTTCTGGCAATTAGAGCTGCAGAATCAAAAGAATGCATTAAGTTCTGAGAAGCTACGTCAAGGTGTATTGATTGCATGGGTAGGAAAGTCTGTCATAACACTGCTCCAATAACCGAGTCACTTCATTCGTCAAGGGATGCTACAGCAGCACATTCTACTTCGATATCATAGACCCAATTTTTTCCAGGTAACAGTGGTTAGGTAACTCGGGTAGCTCCTAATTCCTCCTCAGTGATTACCAGTCTAGTTTGTGACAAATCTGAGGCGCCTTCACTGAAGTTACACTTCTGCAATGAAGCTTTTTCAGTAGTAGAATATCACCAAACCAAAACTCTGCCAACGTCCTAGGGTCTTTTCTTATCTAGAACGATTAAGTCAGAACTTACAACTGTGTCTCCACAAGACTGCTATTAGTCACCAGTCTCCGGTACCCTTCCTAAACTCACACTTGAAGAGCTTTCCTCCTTCCGGAATCAGAGTTTCTTTGAACAAAACATCTGGCTAACAAAAACAAGAACCTAAGCAAGCACATTTTCAGGCATTCTCTTGCCCAAACGCACGCACAAAGAAACAACAAAAACCACCACCACCAACAGACACACAGTGAGATAAGCCCAGCAAATTCACAACCTGATCACGTGCACTGCCCATCCCGCTGTTAGGAAGGACGTGGAATTTCTTACCGTCAGCCTCAAGAGCTGCAGACATGTTTTCACTTGGGCACTTGGACATATTCAGCATATCTAAATCAATTCTTCCCAGCTGAATCACAAAGGGGCGGCCAGCTGCTTTCCATGCCCTTACGCTGCTTTTCAGAATGCTACCAAGCTGCGTAACGGCTTCAGGATCCTTCAGAACATCAACATTCTGTGGAAAAGAACTGAGCTAACACCATTCAGTCAATGAAAACGCCATTTATCTTCTAATACAAAAACGGTCACTTTCACGTGTTTATCTTACACGCTGGGTTAAAGCATGTTCTGTCAAGTTCTTCAACTGGATTTAAAACAGTCTCAATTGTTTAGGTCTCCTTCAACACTTCTACTGCCAGATCAACCATTGCTTTATAAAAGTTCAGCACAGCCAAGTTCACTTCATTCCACAGGTAAAAAAAAAAAAAATGTAATAACAACAAACATTCAGCAGTTTTACTTTAGTTGAATACACAAAATGTATGGTCTGACTTTTGTTGCCTGCTGAATTCTGCAGTCCCATACTGGATTAGGGAGCTGCATGTGTTTTTCTATCAGATGCTCCTGTACAGTCCGGTCTGTCAGCGCCCCAACCACGTATCCTACTGCTCCATAGAACGGATGCACCTGATTGAAAAACAAGAAGTCAAACAGAAAGTTAAGGAAGACTCACCAAAAATGTACAGCGTTCAGAACTAGCTGGTAGTAAAAGTTCAAAATGGGTTTCCAATGACTAAATACCCACTTCCCACCTCAGTTCACAAGATCCTTCTCCATCCTTTCCTTCCTTACTCCACATGTAAAGCAAGCCTCTGCTCCCCTCCAATACGGGCAGGAAGTTAGAAATGCAAATGCCCAGCTCCAACTTAGACCGGCTACTGCAGTAAAGGAGAGCAAAAAATCCTTTTCCAAATATATTAACAGTAAAAGAACTAAGGAGCATTTCTCTCCTTTACTTGATGCGGCAGGGAATGGAACCACGGAGGATAAGGAAAAGGCTGAGGTTCTCAATGCCTTCTTCACGTCTGTCTTTAATAGACAGATCAGTTAACCTCAGGATACTTTTTGCCCTGACCCGGAAGTCTGGGACGAAGCGCATCATACACCTCCTGTGATCCTAGCAGAGACAGTCAGAGACCTGCTCCTCCATCTGAACTGCCGCAAGTCCATGGGACCAGATGGGATCCACCCAAGGGTGCTGAGGGAGCTGGCAGAGGTGATTGCCAAGCCGCTTTCTGCCATCTAGCAGCATTCCTGGTCATCTGGAGAGGTCCCACAAGATCGGAGGCTTGCCAATGTGACTCCCATCTACAAGAAAGACCGTAAGGAAGATCCGGGGAACTACAGGCCTGTCAGCCTGACCTCGGTATCAGGGAAAGTTATGGAGCGGTTGATCTTGAGGGAGATCACACGGCATGTGCATGGCAACCAGGGGATCAGACCCAGCCAGCACGGGTTCACAAAGGGCAGCTCGTGCTTGTCCAGCCTCATCTCCTTCTACGACTGGGTGACCAGACTGGTAGATGAGGGAAAGGCTGTTGATGTAGTCTACCTGGACTTCAGCAAAGCCTCTGACACGGTCTCCCACGGTATTCTCCTGGAGAAACAGGCAGCCCGTGGTGTGGACAGGTTCACGAGAATTGGCTAGAGGGCTGTGCCCAGTGGGTAGTGGTTAATGGAGTTAAGTCCAGCTGGAGTCCCGTTACGAGTGGTGTCCCCCAAGGGTCGGTATTGGGGCCCATCTTGTTTAATATCTTTATTGATGACCTGGACGAGGGGATTGAGTGTACCCTCAGTAAGTTTGCGGATGACACCAAGCTGGGAGGATGTGTCGATGTGCCTGAGGGTAGGAAGGCCCTTCAGCGGGATCTGGATAGGCTGAACAGCTGGGCTGAGCTCAACGGGACGAGGTTCAAGAAGGCCAAGTGCCGGGTGCTGCACTTTGGCCACGGTAACCCCATGCAATGCTATAGGCTTGGGGCAGAATGGCTTGAAGACTGTACAGAGGAAAAGGACCTGGGGGTGTTGGTTGAGCCGGGCATCAACATGAGCAGGCAGTGTGTCCAGGTGGCCAAGAAGGCCAATGGCATCCTGGCCTGTATTAGAAATAGTGTAGCCAGCAGGAGCAGGGAGGTGATCATCCCCTAGACTCAGCTCTGATGCGGCTGCACCTCGAGTACTGTGTTCAGTTTTGGGCCCCTTACTACAAGAAAGACATCGAGGCCCTGGAGCGTGTTCAGAGAAGGGCAACAAAACTGGTGAGGGGTCTGGAGCACAAGTCTTATGAGGAGCGGCTGAGGGAGCTGGGATTGTTTAGTCTGGAGAAAAGGAGGGGTGTCACCGGTCTGTGGGCCGGTTCGGCCCGGTTCCGTGACAACTGAGGCAGGGGACCCACGGGCCCACACCCCAGACAAGGGGAAGGGGGAAAAGGAAAAGGGAGATGGGTCTAGGAACAAAACAGCAGCAACGATCCGAGGCGGAAAGCTAGTTTACTAAATAAGATAGCAGAAAGTAAAATGACACGATATAATAGGAATTGAGGCTAATGAATCAAACAAAATGAGCAAGAGAGAGTGTCCGATAAACTGAAGGCCTTACGCTAACGCTGAAGGCGAGACGGCAGCGAGCACCCACTGCTGAGTCGATCCCAAAGGAAAGAGAGCATCCCGTGACTGCAGACAGTTTTTATCTTTTCCCTCTGAGCGGAAAACACGTAAAAATACAAAGCATCCTAAAGTCCTCTGGGGAGTGGAGTTCTCCCTCTCTTCTGAGACAGGCATACCCATAGCTATCGATGACCCACAGAGCTGTAGCATTAACTCTCCAACTCCCAATACACCACATGATGTTATGATGTGGAATATCAACAATACAACAAAAATCATAAAGCCATGTGTATGGGAACTGTTGAATCACGGCCTGAACCACTGATTGATCACCTGAGGCGAGCACTGAGTCAGCTGCAGGGGCACAAGTGAGTGTGATTGGAAGGGGTGGAGTTTGACTCCACCTCTCCCATGACCCCATTGAAGGGCTGACCACCACCAGGGAAGGATCTCTGGTTGGAGATCCCTCCCTAGTGCAGTTATCGGCAAGCCTCGACCATCTCCAAAGGTGAGCCACTCTTTCCTCATTAACTATCTGTATACCATCTACTTAAGCCCATCAAAAATATACCATCTTTGGCACCATTTCTTTTGGATGCTATTCTTGGGGGTTATTTGCCCTACACCATGACAAGGGGGTCGGCCTCTTCTCCCAGATAACTAATGACAGAACGAGAGGGAATGGCCACAAGCTGTGCCGAGGAAGATTTAGATTAGATTTGAGGACCAATTTTTTCTTCAAAAGAGTGGTCAGGCACTGGAATGGCCTGCCTAGGGAGGGGGTTGAGGCACCATCCCCAGCGCTGTTCAAGAAGCGTTTAGATGAGGTGCTAAGGGGATTTGATTTAGTAGCTTAGTGGGTAGGGATGGTGGTAGGAGGACGGTTGGACTAGATGATCTTGGAGGTCCTTTCCAACCTCACGCATCTATGAATCTATGAATCCTACTATGTGCATTCCAGAGACTTCCTTGCTTTTACCCCCATATCCTGAAGTAAGCCCTCTCAGGCACGTGCTTTCTCTTACAATAGCTCCATTTCTTTCTTTTACGGAACTTTGGGCTGACTCAAGTGCAGGAAAAACAGAAGCTGGAACTCATTACCTCCTCTGCCCCACGTTCCCAAGTTACTGCAATGCATCAGCCTACGCTGTGCGTGCACTGCACTCCATCAGAGCACATTCCCCTGCAGGTACTCTCTTGCCCCTGCACATGCCAGACCCGTAAGTACACTACCACAGCAGAACATTCTCCTTCGCTAATCAAGACCTCAAATTTACATTGACCATCTCATTTCAAAGCATTCTAGAAATAAAGAATTTCAACTCAGCACTCTTTACATTATGAAGATCTCAATTAGAATTCTTGGAAGGAGAAGGAATCTGACCGTACCACCTGTAACATAACGCTCTCACTGACACACACCGTGACTGAGAAACACAATTCAAGTCTTAAAGACTACTACCAATTCATTTTTGATGTGTCACGACGCTGACTGCCTTCACAAATTTACTCACACTCCTGAATTCAATGTACCTGATGTGGCTGAAGGTCACAGATGACCGTATTAATATTGTTCAAGACTTCATCAATGCAAGGCATCACTTCTCCCACCCGAACCTGAACAAAATGTCGGCGGCACTTCTGTGCTATTTTTATCAAGGTATCACAAGCTGTATCTCACAAGCCATATCCTGGACTCCATCGTGGGTTTCTAAATTAAATCACATCAGTTACTGCTTTCTATTTCCCCCAGACATGCACATATACTGCGCATAATTTGTTTGTCATTCAGAAAGTCAGAACAGCAAGTGAAAGAGATGGTCACCATGCAGAAACTCAAACAACTTGCTGACTGCTGTCTTCAAAAATTCCCAGTGAGCTCTCAAAAAACGTGGGTATTGGCCTACTATGTACGTTCTGTTGGATGCAATAGTGGCTTTATTGTCTGTTCCTCTCTTTTGTTCACAGAGCCCTGGGGGATCCTACAATAGAACATACGATTAGTTTTCTCCCAAGTTCACAGACCGGATGAGCAGTATAAAGGCTAAAATAAGCGGCAGTAACCATACAGGAAAGTAGTTGCCATTATCAAGCTCAAAGCCAAAATATTTTAAGGAAAAAAAAAAAAAAAAAAAAAAAAAAAGAACAAACCAACCAACTGCCCCAGTTTAGGATCAGGACAGTTCCATAAGTTTCAACCAAACCAAGAACACCGCATTTTCAGTCACGCGATTTAGGTGCAACTAATAACTGCTGCAGGGCAGACTGCAGCAACCCAAAGTGCTGAGTACTGAGCAACCAGCTGATAAACATACAGGTGTTACACAGCAAGCAGGGGAAACTAACTCCTCTCTGCCTATGGCATCACAATGACACATTTCACTTCTGTAGGCAACGTCTTCTTCCCATGCTCTTTCCACACACACTTACTAAAACTTCAGCGGCAGAAGAGAAGGTGCTAGCTGCTTCAAAGCAACACACGTTACTTTGCTTCGTTAAGGTTACTCTTACTTCATTAGTGCTTCCTTCCTGGGTCTGTGGCGTTCCTAAAGCAAAATCTTTCATCATAAGCCAAATTTTCTCTCCAAAATTTTCACAGTGAAAAGGCTGTATGGATTCAGGCCTTTTTTGTGACTGAGGAATTCATCAGCCTAAAATTCAGAATATGACATTCCCCATTCAATTATTCTCATCAACGTTTGCTAGACAGGGCAGCTCACTGAAGAACACAGAGCAGGATCTTCTGAAGCTCAATTTCTTGAGCATGAATTACAAAGCTCAACAAAGCTGTCAATCTTGTGCCATGGTACCTTCATTCCTGTCACAAGGGATCTTTTTTCATCCTCTTCATGCATTGCCCGCTGACTGAGCCTATTGCCCAACAGAGCGCATTCAGGTTTCCCAGGAGCAGTCCGTCCCATGCACTTCTTGCGTTATTCAGCCATTATTCGTTCTGTGTCTGCACAGCCCAGATGTGTAAGATACACTGAAAGACAATTAACAGTAACAGTAAGCAGGCATATTTTTTAAGCAACAAACTGGATCGCATCTCTATTAAGTTGAATTCTTCTAAGAGAGACAAAATCAAAATGCCAAACGCAACGGATCAAGTTATCCTCCTTCTCTGAACAGCAGTCAGCTCCATCTGCATGAACCCCGGTACGATCCACACTGGAAACCATTACTTACAGAAACTGCTAGCAAGATTTAGCAGATCTACTACACAATTCCTAGACAGCAATTCTATTACCAAGTTACCACGAAGCTTCTGAGCTGCTCACATGGGAGAAAATAGATTTGGTACATTTAAATAAACCATACAGATGCGTATTCTTTTCTTTGATGTTTATAAGCGGGACTATTCATAGTGCGCTGAATCAATTCCCAATTACCCAAAGCAAGGGAAGCTCTCTCAAGTCATCCTTTACACAGAGAAGCCTCTGAATTTAGGAGCAGTGTCCAAACTTGCACAGTATTTGTACTGAAGCGTGGATTACCTTGGATAATACAGGCAAACAAAGCTGTCTCCTTGGAGGACCATCAAAGCGCTGACTTCCAGAAAGCAGTGGAGAAGCAGATGGTGAGAACGGACTTTCCCTGCAGAGCTCAGCAGTAGAGGATTCCAACGTTCAAGACAAATCTGGAAAACTTCAGTTTCTTCTACTTCCGATACCAATAACAGATCATGAAGAGCCTGGAAAAGTGTTTCAAGCATCTATTTACTAATCACTTTGAACACGGAAGTAGATTGAGAGCATATCACTTCAAGTTTTGCTACCCTAACACCGATAAAATGCTGAATGAGAGTAGAATCCATTCACAAGGTACAGTAACACTGCAGGGGCGTTTACTGCTCAAAGTTACGAGCAACGGAGCACCTGAACAAAGCACAGCACCACGTCAGCCAATGTTCTTTGGAAAGTGAGCACCAAATCTTAAGCAGACTAGCCTAAAGATATCTAAAAAAGAAATCCAACAGCCAAATTCGTCCCTTTCTGTATGTCAACGGTTTACCGGGCTGGATCGGCCCGGTTCTGCAACAATTGGTGCGGGGGACCCACGGACCCACGGCCCAGGAAAGGGGAAGAGGGAAAGGGAAAAGGGAGATGGGCCTAGGAACAAAACAGCGGCAACGATCTGAGGAGGAAAGCTAATTTACTAAAGAAGATCTCAGAAAGCAAAATAACACAATAGAATACAATATAATTGGAATTGATGCTAATGATTCAAACAAAATGAGCAAGAGAATGTCTGGAAAACCGAAGGCCTTACGCTAACGCTGAAGGCGAGACGGCAGCGAGCACCCACTGCCGAGTGATCCCAAAGGAAAGAGAGCGTCCCGTGACCACAGACAGTTTTGATCTTTCCCTCTGAGCAGAAACACGTAACAATGCAAAGCATCGCACAGTGCTCTGAGGAATGGAGTTCTTCTTCTCTTCTGAGACAGGCATACCCAGAACTATCAATGACCCACGGAGCTGGAGCATTAACTCTCCAACTCCCAGCGCACCACATGACGTCATGATGTGGAATACCAATACCAAAAATCACAAAGCCATGGCACTGTATTATCAGAATTGCACCCACCCTCTGAGCTTCTACAAGACGGTTGCTTTTAGATCCTTCCAAAGAAACAACCCTTAAATGCTCATTTTAAGGACTGCTATTCTCAATACTTACTGCTGCTCTGCTTTCCAAACCCTCTGGGAATCTGGAAGAAAACCTTCCAAAACCACACTGCTTATCTGCATCCAGTGCAAGACATCTACGAGAACATTTTCACCGTTCCCGACTGAACAGGCGCCGTGCAGACTGAGAAGTTCTGAGCCTGCCACGGAACCAAAGAGAAACGGAGCGATCTATAAAGAACATTTTGCTTCCATAGCCAAGACACTCAGCAATTCAAAGCACTCCAGGCAGAAGGCAGATTGGACATCTCCAGCTCAGATCCCTCCCTGACAGGGATTCAAAACCACCTTCACATTATTCCCACACACATCCACTTCTGTCAGCAGTTTCACTTTCAAGAGCTTCTCTAGCTTCTTCCACTAGTCTAGAAGACTGCAATGAACCCACACAGCAATCCCAGAAGATCAGCTACATGCAGAGTAGGAATAGCCAGATCAGACCTGCACAGCTCCTTTGAGAAGGCTTTTTACCCACACTGTCATCTGTTACACTGGGAGTTACAGCAGTGACACCTGCAGCAATCTGAAGCCACTCTAAGAAATTCTGTGGAACATTTCAACATCCTAAATGGTTCAGAGCTGAGTTTTGCAGATGTCCATTTAAAGATGCCAGTTTTAACTATCTTGATGTAATAGAATTGTAATAGAGCTAGAATTTGCTATGTGCAAAGGGCTACCGGGAGAAGGAATGCGTTGCCAGCATCAGATGGAAAGCGACAAGAATCCAGATCCCTTACAAGTGCTAGGGGAAAAAAGAGTGCGCCGCGCGGCCCCGGAATCCTGCCCCGCTGCCGCTGACACCGCCCCTGCCCCTGCCCCTGCCCCTGCCCGGCCCCACGGCTCCGCCCCCACAGCTCACAGTGCCGTCCCGTACAGCCGCTGCCGCCGCCGCTGCTCCAACGCGCTGTTCCCGCGGCGCCGCCGCCGCCATAGCACTCCACCGCTCCGTTCATCTGCGGGGGGGGGTGGGGAGGGGGGCGGACTTCCGTTTCCGGCTTCAGGGACCGGCGCACGCGTAGTGCTATTGCCAGAGCCGCGCGCAGTGGGGGTGGGGTTGTTCGGCCATGGCGTTGGTGGGGGGGCGGTCGCGCAACGTGGAGCTCCTGGCGGAACTACAGTGGCTGCTCCCGCACACGCAGGTGGGGGAAGGGAAAAGGGGGGGAGTGGGGTGACGGAGGGAGAAGGGGGGAATAGGGTGTGGGTGGGTTGGGGCGAAGTTGGGTGGGGGACGGGGATGTGGGGCAGGGGTTGGAGCTAATGGGGCTCGGTGCTCGGTTCTAAGTCCGGGTGCTCAGTTATGGGTCTGGGGGCTCTGTTATGGGGCTGGGGCTGCAGATGTGGGGTCGGGGTTATGGGGCTGGGGTCGGGGTTGTGGCTTCGGGGCTGTCGATGTGGAGAGGGCGAATGGGGCTGAGGCCGCCACTCCCCCCGCAGGAGGAGCGCTCCAGCAGCGAGCAGAAGCTCATCGACATCCAGAAAACCCACGGGAGGATGCAGCCCGAGAACAAGTCAGCGCGGGGACCCCGAAACGGGCGGGGAGGGCAAAAGGGGCGGTGTTACAATAAAATGGGCGGGGATCAGCCCATCCTCATTGGTGGGCTTCCATGAAGGGGCGGGGAATACAACAACAGGGGCGGGGGGAACCAGCTGCCCCACTGCTGCCCAATAGCCTCCCCAAAGCCGCCCACTGCTGCCCCATAGCTGCCCTACTGCAGCCACATAGCTGCCTCACTAGTACCCCATAGCTGCCCTATAGCATCCCAATAGCCTCCTCATAGCTGCCCCACTCTTGCCCCGTAGCTGCCCCACTCTTGCCCCATAGCTGCCCCATACCTGCCTCACTGCTGCCCCATAGTTGCCCAATAGCCTCCCTATAACCACCTCATAGCTCCACCACTGCTGCCCCAGAGCCTCCCCATAGCTGACTCATAGCTGCCCCATAACTACACCATTGCGGCCTCACTGCTACCCCATAGCTGCCCCATAGCCTCTAAATAGCCTCCTCATAGCTACCCCACTGCTGCCCCATAGCTGCCCTACTGTAGCCTCATAGCTGCCTCATAGCTGCCTCATAGCTGCCTCACTGCTACCCTATAACTGCCCCATAGCTGCCACATAGCCTCCCAATAACCTTCTCATAGCTGCCCCACTGCTGCCCCATAGCCTTCCAATAGCCTCCTCATAGCTGCCCCATAGCTGCCTCACTGATGCCCCGTAGCTTACCCATGGCTTCCACACTGCTGCCCCATAGCTACACCATAGCATCCTCATAGCTGCCCCTTAGCTGCCCTATGGCTGCCTCATAGCCGCCTCATTCCTGCCCCACTGCTGCCCCGTAGCTGCCTCACTACTGCCCCGTGACTTCCCCACTGCTGCCTCACTGATGTCCCATAGCTGCCCTATAGAATCCCCATAGCCTCCTCATAGCATCTCTACTGCTGCCCCATAGCTGCCCCACTCTTGCCGCATAGCTGCCCCACTGCTGCCCCATAGCTCCTCCGTGGCTGTCTCATAGCCGCTCCATTGACGCCCCATAGCCTCCCCATAGCCACCTCATTGACTCCCCACTGCTGCCCCATAGCCTCCCCTTAGGCTCCTCATGGCTGCCCCATAGCTGCCTCACTGATGCCCCATAGCTTACCCATGGCTTCCACACTGCTGCCCTACAGCTGCCCCATACCCTCCTCATAGCTGCCCCAAAGCTGCCCTATGGCTGCCTCATAGCCGCCCCATACCTGCCCCACTGCTGCCCCATTCCTGCCCCACTGCTGCCCCACACCTGCTTCATTGCTGCCCCATAGCTGCCCCACTGCTGTCCCATAGCTGCCCCACAGCCTCCCCTTAGCCTCCTCATAGCTGCCCCACTGCTGCCCCATGTCTGCCTCACTGCTGCCCCATAGCTGCCTTATAGCTGCCCCATAGCCTCCCAATATCCTCCTCATAGCTACCCCACTGCTGCCCAATAGCTGCCCTATTGCAGCCATATAGCTGCCTCATAGCTGCTACACTCACGCCCCATAGCCGCCCCATAATTAACTGCCTGCTGCCCTATAGCCTCCGCATAGCCACCTCATAGCTTTTCCTCTGCTGCCCAATAGCTGCCCAAATTTTGCCTTATGGCCTCCCCATATCTGCCCCATTGGCACCCCATATCCTCCTCATAGCTGCCCCATTCTTGCTCAATAGCTGCCCCACTGCTGCCCCATTGCTGCCCCACTACAGCCCCATAGCGGCCCCACTACTGCCCCATAAACTTCCCATGGCCATCTCATAGCTGCATCACTGCTGCCCCATAGCCTTTCCATAGCCTCCTCATAGCTGCCCCATAGCTGCCTGACTTCTAACCAATAGCTACCCCATGGCTTCCTCACTGCTGCCCCACAGCTGTTGCACTCTTGCCCCATAGCTACCCCACTGCTGCCCCATAGCCAGCCCATAGGTTCCTCTCAGCTGCCCCATAGCTACCCCACTGCTGCCTAATAGCAGCCCCATACCTGCCTCACTGCTGCCCCACAGCTGCCCCATAGCATCCCAATAGCCTCCTCATAGCTGCCCCATCGCTGCCCCACTGCTGCCCCTAGCCTCCATATAGCTTCCTCAGATCTGCCCATTAGCTGCCTCATTGCTGCCCCATAACTGCCCCATGGCTACCTCACTGCTCCTCCATAGCTGCCACATAGCTGCCCCACTGCTGCCCCATCGCTGCCCCTCTCTTGCCCCATAGCTGCCCCAGTTTTGCCCAATAGCTGCCTCACTACTACCCCACAGCCTCCCCATAGCCAACTCATACCTTCTCCATAGTTGCCTCACTTCTGCCTCATAGCTGTCCCATAGCCTCCCTATAGCCTTCTCATAGCTACCCCACTGCTGCCCCATGGCTGCCACATAGCCACCCCATAGCTGCCCCACTGCTGCCAAATAGCCACCTCATAGCTGCCCCATAGCCTCCCCATAGCCTCCCCAGAGCATCCTCATAGCTGCCCCATAGCTGCCCCATATCTGCCCCATAGCCTCCCTATAGCCTTCACATAGCTACTCCACTGCTGTCCCATAGCTGCCATATAGCTGCCTGATAGCTGCCCCACTGCTGCCCCATAGCCGCCCCATAGCTAACTCACTGCTGCCCAATAGCCTCCCCGTAGCACCTCATAGCTGCCCCTCTGCTGCCCCATAGCTTCCCCACTCTTGCTTCAAAGGCGCCCCATATCTGCCCCATAGGCTCCCCATATCCTGCTCATAGCTGCCCCATAGCTGCCCCATAGCCTATTCATAGCGTCCTCATAGCTGCCTGACTGCTGCCTCAATGCTGCCCCATGGCAGCTTCATAGCTGCCCCATAGCTGCTCCTTAGTTGCCTCACTGCTGACCCATAACTGCCCAATGGCTACCTCACTGCTCCTCCATAGCTGCCACATAGCTGCCCCACTGCTGCCACATCGCTGCCCCTCTCTTGCCCCATAGCTGCCCTAGTTTTGCCCAATAGCTGCCACACTACTACCCCACAGCCTCCCCATAGCCAACTCATAGCTGCCCCACTCTTTCCCCATAGCAGCCCACTTCTGCCCCATAGCCTCCTCATAGCTTCCTCATAGCTTCCCCATAGTTGCCTCACTTCTGCCTCACTGCTGCCCCATAGATGCCACATAGCCTCCCTATAGCCTTCACATAGCTACCCCACTGGGGTCACTTTGGGGTCATTTTGGGGCCCGTTGGGGCACAGCGCTTCCAAGAAGTGTTGGAAGTAAGCTGGGTTATTTGGGGTCATTTTGTGTCATTTTTGGGGTCGCATCGGGGTCACTTCGGGTCATGGCACGTTAGGGCATGGCCCGAAGGGGGGCTTAACGTTGGCCACGCCCACTCACTTCCCACCGGCTTCTGGTTTCCCACGTCCAGTCGTTCTGCAGCAGGCGCACTTCCACCTCGTTACCCACAATGCCCCGCTCACTGCCGGAAATCTGCGCTCCCGGAAGTTTCAGTCACTTCCAGTCATCGTGCCTCGTTCCAGTGGCGCTGTTCCGCCTCGCTACCCCACGCCCTGCCCTTTCTGTTGCCGATCTGTGCTGTGGTTGGCTGAGCTGTGCCGTGGGGCCGGAAGCGGCCCCGTGGCGGAACCGGAGCTGGAAGCAGAGCACGTGATCAGTGGCGGGTGGGGGAGGGGCGGTTATGGGGCCGGGGTCGGGTTATGGGGTTATGGGGCAGGGATTTGGGACTGGGGTCGCGGGTGTGGGGTCTGGGCTTGGGGCAGATCTGTGGGGCGGAGTTCTGGGTCTAGGTTCACTGATTGGCGCGGAGCTGTGGGGCAGAGCTGTGGGAAGCGGGGCTGAGCTGTGGGGTGGATCTGTGGGGCAGAGCTGTGGGGGTTGGGGGGCAGAGGTGTGGTGCAGGTATGAGCAGATGTGGGGCTCAGATGCGGGGCTGAGCTGCGGGATGTGGGGCTGATCCATGGGGCAGAGCTGTGGGATGTGGGGCTGATCTGGAGCTCCCTCACTGCTGCCCCATAGCTGCCCCGTAGTTGTCTCATATCTACCCCACTGCTGCTCCATAGCCGCCCCATAACTAACTTACTGCTGCCCCACTGCGACGCAATAACAGCCCACTCATGCCTCATAGCTGCCCCATATCTGCCCCGTAGGCTCCCCATATTCTCCTCATAGCTGCCCCAAATCTGCCACATACCTGCCCCACTCTTGCCCCATAACTGCCCCACTTCTGCCCCATAGCTGCCCCACTTCTGCCCCTAGCCTCCATATAGCTTCCTCAGATCTGCCCATTAGCTGCCCCACTGCTGCCCCATCGCTGCCCCTCTCTTGCCCCATAGCTGCCCCAATTTTGCCCAATACCTGCCCCATATCTGCCCCGTAGGCTCCCCATATCCACTTCATAGCTGCCCCACTGCTGCCCCATAGCTGCCCCACTCTTTTGCCATAGCTGCCCACTTCTGCCCCATAGCCTCCCCATAGCTTCCTCATAGCTTCCCCATAGTTGCCTCACTTCTGCCTCACTGCTGCCCCATAGCTGCCCCATAGCCTCCCTTTAGCCTTCTCATACCTGCCCCACTGCTGCCGCATAGCTGCCACATAGCCACTTCATAGCTGCCCCACTGCTCCCAAATAGCCACCTCATAGCTGCCCCATATGCTCCCCATAGCATCCTCATAGCTGCCCCTTAGCTTCCTCACTGCTGCCCCATAACTGCCCCATGGCTGCTTCACTGCTGCCCCATAGCTGCCCCGTAGGCTCCCCATAGCCTTCACATAGCTACCCCACTGCTGTCCATTAGCTGCCATATAGCTGCCACATAGCTGCCCCACTGCTGCCCCATAGCCGCCCCATAGCTAACTCACTGCTGCCCCTTAGCCTCCCCGTAGCCACCTCATAGCTGCCCCTCTGCTGCCCCATAGCTTCCCCACTCTTGCTTCAAAGGCGCCCCATATCTGCCCCATATCTGCCCCATAGGCTCCCCATATCCTGCTCATAGCTGCCCCATAGCCTCCTCATAGCGTCCTCATAGCTGCCTGACTGCTGCCTGACTGCTGCCTCAATGCTGCCCCATGGCAGCTTCATAGCTGCCCCATAGCTGCTCCATAGTTGCCTCACTGCTGACCCAGAGCCGCCCCATAGCCTCCACGTAGCTGGCCCATAGCTCCTCCAATGCTGTTCCATAGATGCTCCACTGCTGTTCCATAGCTGCCCCATTGCAGTTCCATAGATACCCCACTACTGCCCTTTAGCCGCCCCATAGGCTCCTCATAGCTGCCCAATAGCTGCCTCTTTGCTGCCCCATAGCTGCCTCACTGCTGCCCCATAGCGGCCCCATAGTTGCCTCATATCTACCCCACTGCTGCTCCATAGCCGCCCCATAGCTAACTCACTGCTGCCCCACTGCTGCACCATAGCTAACTCACTGCTGCCCCACTACGGCGCAATAACTGCCCCACTGCTGCTCCATAGCCGCCCCATATCTGCCCCGTAGGCTCCCCATATCCTCCTCATAGCTGCTCCATAGCTGCCCCATAGCTGCCCCACTCTTGCCTCATAGCTGCCCTACTGCTTGACCATAGCTGCCTTACTACTGCCCCATTGCCGCCCCACTGCTGCCCCATAACGTCCCCATAGCCTCCTCATCGCCAACAAGTTTGGCCATATGGGACGGTATGGGATGATTTTGGGAGATATGGGGTGAAATAGGGCCGATATGGGGTGATATAGGAGCAATATGGAATGATAGGGGGTGATACGGGCCGATATGGGGTGACATTGGGGTGATAGTGTGTGATGGGGTGATATGGGGGAAGTATGGGGCGAATGCGGTGGTATGGGGTGATAAGGGGTGATATGGGGCAGTAAGGGGTAATATGGGGTGATATTAGGAGATATGGAGTGATATTAGGAGATATGGGGTGAAATAGGGGCAATATGGGGTTAGGATTAGGGTTAACATTGGGGTGACGCCTTTGTGCCCCCAGGTACGAGGTGGATGACATGGATGAGGAGGGCAAAGAGTGAGTGCCCCACAACTGCCCCACAGCTGCGCCTTCAAACCCCCACAGCCCCATCCCTGCCCTGTATCTCCCCCATATCTCCCTATATCTCCCCATATCTCCCTATATCACCCCTTATCATATCTCTTATCTCTTCCCCTGCAGACAGCACACACTGAGCTGGCGCCGTGTGATCCCACTGCCCCTGCGCCCCCATATCTCCCCATTTTTCCCGCATATCTCCCCATATCTTATCTCCCACAGACAGCACACGCTGAGCCAGCGCTGCGTGATCCCACTGCCCCTGTCCCCCCATATCACCTCATATTTCCCCATATCACCCCATATCTTATTTCACATCTCTTATCTCTTCCCCCGCAGACAGCACACGCTGAGCCTGCTGCCACAGTGGAAGGCGAACCCGGAGACAGACCCCGAAGTGCTGTTCCAGCGGGAGCAGCTCGTGCTGGCCCTATACCCGCAGACCACCTGCTTCAACCGCGCCCTCATCCATGCACCCCCGCAGGCGGGTATGACCCCGAACCCACAGCACAAAGCACGGCCCCAAACACACCCCAAATAGCCCGAACCCTCAGCACAAAGCACGGCCCCAAAAGGGCAGGGACTCACCCCAATACCCGGCCCCAAAAGAGCAGGAACTGACCCCAAAACCCATCCCCAAAACACACCGTCCTGACCCCAAACCCACAGCACAAAATCCCCACCCCAAAAACACCACCCTGCCCCAAACTCACAGCACAAAACCCGGCCCCAAAAGGGCACGAACTGACCCCATAACCCAGCCCTATAAGGTCGATATCTGACCCCAAAACCCAGCGCCAAAATCCTGCAATTCCACCCCAAAATCTCAGCCCCAGAATCCCATTATTTCCCCCAAATGTCAGCCCCAAATCCCATTAGTTCCCCCCCAACCCCACAGTTTTCCCCCTGACCCCATAATTCCCCCCCGTGACCCTATAATTTCCCCCCCAATCCCATAAATTCCCCCCTGTGACCCCATTATTTCACCCCCTGACCCCATTACTTCCCCTATTCCCCCCCGACCCTATAATTTCCAGCTGACCCCAGAATTGCCCTATAACAGCCGCAGGACGATTCCTCGGTGCTGTTTGAGGACACGTGGTACGCTGACGGATATTCATCGCCGCTCAACGGCTCAACGTCGCACAACGCTACGTCATGGCCTGCAGAGACACCAAGAAGAAGGGACCCCGTGGGGCCGTTTTGGGGCCATGACAGGATTTGGGGTTTTTGGGGTCATTAGGGCCGATTTGGGGTCACTTTGGGGTCACTCTGGGGCCCTTTGGGGCACAGTGCTGCGCCGTGGCTTGCACGGACACCAAGAAGTGACCCCTTAGGGGATTTGATGGGGTCCTTATGGGGTCGTTATAGGGTTTTGGGGTCACTTTGGGGTCATTTTGGGGCCCGTTGGGGCACAGTGCTTCCAAGAAGTGTTGGAAGTAAGCTGGGATATTTGGGGTCATTTTGTGTCATTTTTGGGGTCGCATCGGGGTCACTTCGGGTCATGGCACGTTAGGGCGTGGCCCGAAGGGGGGCTTAACGTTGGCCACGCCCACTCGCTTCCCACCGGCTTCTGGTTTCCCACGTCCAGTCGTTCTGCAGCAGGCGCACTTCCGCCTCGTTACCCACAATGCCCCGCTCACTGCCGGAAATCTGCGCTCCCGGAAGTTTCAGTCACTTCCGGTCATCGTGCCTCGTTCCAGTGGCGCTGTTCCGCCTCGCTACCCCACGCCCTGCCCTTTCTGTTGCCGATCTGTGCTGTGATTGGCTGAGCTGTGCCGTGGGGCCGGAAGCGGCCCCGTGGCGGAACCGGAGCTGGAAGCAGAGCACGTGATCAGTGGCGGGTGGGGGAGGGGCGGTTATGGGACCGGGGTCGGGTTATGGGGTTATGGGGCAGGGATTTGGGACTGGGGTCGCGGGTGTGGTGTCCGGGCTTGGGGCAGATCTGTGGGGCGGAGTTCTGGGTCTAGGTTCACTGATTGGCGCGGAGCTGTGGGGCAGAGCTGTGGGAAGCGGGGCTGAGCTGTGGGGTGGATCTGTGGGGCAGAGCTGTGGGGGTTGGGGGGCGGAGGTGTGGTGCAGGTATGAGCAGATGTGGGGCTCAGATGCGGGGCTGAGCTGCGGGATGTGGGGCTGATCCATGGGGCAGAGCTGTGGGATGTGGGGCTGATCTGTGGGGCAGGTATGTGCAGATTGGGGTTGAGCTGTGGGGCTGAAGTGTGGGATATGGGGCCGCAGTATGGGGCTGAGTTGTGGGGTTGAGCCGTGGGGCAGAGCTGTGGGATGTGGGGCTGAGCTGTGGGGCCAGGGGATGAGGGGAAGAGATGTGGGGCAAATGTGTGGGATGTGGGGCAGCGCTGTGGGGCTGAGCTGTGGTGTGGATGTTTGGGGTGGAGGTGTGGGACAGAGTTATGCCCCACAGAGGTGCTCCCGCAGGCGGTGGAGGAGATGCAGCGGCCGCGTCCTGAGGGGAATAGGTCGGTGCCCCATTGCTGCCCCACAGCTGCCCCATAGCCACCCCATTGAGATCCACTGAGATCAGTGGAGACCCCAGAGAGATCCGTAGGGACCCGACGGAGATCCATAGTGACCCATGGCTGCCCCGTAGCTGCCCCACATCCGCCCCATAGCTGGGCGTGCCTTCGCTCTGGCCACGCCCCCTTCTGCGGGACCCACAGTGATCCACACTGACCTACAGCAACCCACACTGATCCATAGAGACCCACAGCGACCTATAGCGGGACCCACAGCGACCCAGCCGACCCACAGCAACCTATAGGGGGAACCACAGCAACCCACAGAGACCAATAGCGACACACAGCGACCCACAGTGACCCACAGCGGGACCCACAGCGACCCATAGAAACACATAGAGACCCATAGTGACCCACAGCGACCCATAGAGACCCACAGCGACTCCCTGAGAACCACAGTGACCCATAGCTGGACCCACAGACACCCACAGCAACCCAAAGTGACCCACAGCTTGACCCATAGCGACCCGTGCCAGGAACCACAGCGACCCATTGGGACCCATAGCGATCCACAGCGACCTGTAGAAAACCACAGAGAGCAATAGGGAGCCACAGAGACGCAGTGACATCACGTGAGAGCGTCCCCTGGTGTCGTGGAGGGGGAACTGCAGCCCCTTAGGAATCTCTTGGGGCACGTTGAGACCAACGGTGCCTCATAGCGGGACCCACGCTGACCCACAGCGAACCATATTGGGACCCATAGCGTGACCCACAGCGACCCGTAGCAGACCACATTGACCCATTGCGACGCACTGCAACCCATAGCGACTCATAGAGGCACAGCGACACACAGCGATCCACAGCAACCCACAGTGACCAATTACGACCAATAGTGACCGATAGCGACCCATCGCGACACACAGCGACCCACACTGACCCATAGCAACCCACAGTGGCCCACAGAGACCCACTGCGACCCATAGAGACCCAAAGCGACCCACAGCGACCCATAGCGGGACCCACAGCGACACATAGCGTCCCGTAGAGACCCATAGCAACCCACTGCGACCCACAGTGACCCATAGCTGGACCCACAGACACCCACAGCGACCCACGCCAGGACCCACAGCTACCCATTGCGCCCCTTAGCAACACATAGAGACTTATAGCGATCCACATCGACCCAGAGCGACCCATGGAGACACATAGCAAGACTCACAGCGACCCATAGCGTCCCATAGAGACCCGCAGCGAAACATAGCAACCCACAGAGATCGATAGCGACCCACAGTGACCAATAGCGACCCATAGTGACCCACAGCGACCCATAGCGCCCAATAGGAAACCGCTGATAGCAATAAGGAGCCATGGAGACACAGCGACATTACGTGAGAGCGCCCCCTGGTGGCGTGGAGGGGAACTGCAACCCCTTAGGGATCCATTGGGAACCTTAGAGACCCACAGAGACCCATAGCAGGACCCACTGCAAACCAAAGCGATCCATATTGGGAGCCACAGCAACACATAGCGCCCAATAGGAAAACACAGAGAGCAATCGGAAGCCATAGAGACACAGCGACATCATGTGAGAGCTCCCCCTGGTGGCGTGAAGGGGAACTGCAGCCCCTTAGGGATCTCCTGGGGCACGTAGAGACCCATAGCAGAACCCACACTGACCCACAGCGAACCCTATTGGGACCCATAGCGTGACCCACAGCGACCCATGGCAACACATAGAGACTCATAGCGAACCACAGCAACCCACAGCGACCCAAAGTGACCCACAGCTTGACCCAAAGGGACCCATGCCGGGACCCACAGCGACCCAAAGGAAACCACAGAGAGCAATAGGAAGGCATAGAGACATCACGTGAGAGCGCCCCCTGGTGGCATGGAGGGGAACTGCAGCCCCTTAGGGATCTCCTGGAGCACATAGAGACCCACAGCGACCCACAGCAAACCATATTGGGACCCATAGCGGGACCCATAGAGACCCACAGACTGCTACAATGAAGGGTCGGGAACACAGCTTGATGCTAGCTAATGTTCAATTTATTAATCAACACCTCAAAGCTTATATAGACAGAGAAGCAGTGTGTGTTAGGATCTAACTGGGGGAAGCTACAAGGATCTAATTGGGGGAATTTACACTCCTCAGTGTTAGCATGTCAAGAATATAAAACACTCCTAGTCATCTAAACAAACAGTTTCTTATTGCTATCCGTTACAGTCTTCTGTTTCTTTTCACTCCTTAGACATGGTTGTCTCAACCTTATCAGCTTATCTTTACACAGCCTACGTCCAAGGTTTATGGCCTGATTCCTGCTTAGCTAACAGTTCTGTCTGACTCCCACTTTTGCCATCACCCACATCTCCCCCTTTCTGTTGCACTATGAATATTTTCTTTGTAGCATTGTCAATCATTTTTTTGCACACATTGTAAAATACAAGGAAGTAACAGCAAAAGCATGACAACGATCATCACAATGTAGCACATCATTTTCAAGATACTGTGGAGCCATCCGGTGAGACTCCCATCCCGAGAGTAATTTGTCCAACCTGTCCCAGTCCCTCTGTTCCTGCAGTTTCTTTACTCCATCCCGTATGGTCTCCATACTTGCTTGAATTGAAACGGAATGTTCTGACAGGTTCATGCAGCACATTCCTTCAAAATCCTCCCAGCCATGGCCTTGCGCCAGAAGTAGGAAATCAGTAGCAGCGCGATTTTGTGGCACAGCATGTCTGACACTGTCCGCATCAAGTAAAAGACCTGTTAAAGCTAAACTAGTGGCATTTCCTTGTTTTGCTAAGCAAGAACCCAGTTTGTTCAGTGTCACCAAAGCTTTAGCAACAGCAACCTGCGGTGTGAAAAAGGAAACGGCTCCTGTGGTCTCCCTGTTCCAAAACTTCATGTCATCATCACAATCTGATCTGAAGGTGTGGGTCATTCTCCTAAAACGGTGGTGAGAATATTTCTTTCTCCATTGCAAGATAGTTGTCTCATTTTGGGTAAGGATGGTTAAACGCCCGAGACTACATGGCCCACCTCTAATGTAAGAAGGAATGGCAGGCCATGCCCGGTCACCGCAACTAAGGAAAATTCCAGCTGGCAACTGTAAAGGAGCACTTACTGATTTTGAAAGGCTGGGTGAGGTGCAATTACACCATAGAGTTTGGTTATTGAAGACTGCGTCTACGGGACAGACATCCCATAGTTTGGTTTTATTTTTTCCGGTATAATGGAATCTCAGGCAGAAGTCCGTTTTTATAGATCCTAAGAAATCTATTTCTTGTGGCTCTAATTTGGCAGACGGAAGATATGGAACCCATCCGTCCCAATTATCTACTAAATTTGTGCCAGTAAAGATTGCTTGTAAGGGACCAGGGATTGGCCACTCGTCTATGGGAAAGCCCACCAAGCAGGTAGAGAAGGGGTTTTGCGCAGTTATATTAGCAAGTGTAAGCCACACATTCGTTTTTGGGAGGGTAATAAAACCAGTAGAGAGTCCTGAAATTTCAAGAAGTCAAGTCCATACAGTAGCTGGTCTCATCCTTCCTTGGTTGTGTTTTCATCTGTTGTCGACCAAGTCTGTTCCTCCTGGTATGGTTTCACGTTCTTCGCGGGGATCCACCTGGGGCCTTTTTCTGTGGAGACACAAGCATAACCTCTCCCCCATGTGACAAGAGGATATGGCCCCATTATCATACCTGTTTCTGGGTGGCGAATCTACACCGGAGCCTTGATTCTTGTTTCCAATGTGGTATTTGAGCTAAAATGTCCGACTATCGGGGGATTGGTATCTAGCAGAGAACAATTCAAAAAGTGAAAAACATAAAGAGCTTCATGTAGTCGCTCCTCAGGAGGGGAAGCTCCCATTCCCCCTTTCTGTTGTGCTAAAGATTGGTGTGACCGCTCAATCAGTGATTGACCTGGAGAGGAATGAGGGAACCCGGTGATGTGCATAATGCCCCAGGAATCCAGGAAGGCTTTTGTCGCAGCAGAGGTATATGCAGGACCATGATCTGTTTTTCATTGGGAAGGGATACCTAATGTAGCAAAAGCACGCAGCAAACGCTTGCGAACATCTCGTGCCTTTTCTCCTGTATGACAAGAGGAAAATAAAGCTCCGGAAAAAGTATCAATCGAGGAATGGATATATTTTAGCTTACCAAACTCTGGGTAATGTGTGATATCCATTTGCCATAGCTGGAGGCTCCGCAGATCTCTGGGGTTAACCCCCCCTGCTGTTGATGGGAAAGATTGCCTCTGGCAGTCGGGACATACCGCTATAATATTTGATGCTTGTTGGGAGGTAAGCCCAAACTGTCGTTTAAGACCTCCAGCATTCTGATGAAAGAAGGAGTGGCTAAGTTTAGCTTGCGCTATTCGGTCTGGTAAAACATGGACTGACAGTGTCAACATATCAGCTTGACGATTCCCTTCTGCTGTGAAACCAGGTAAAGATGTGTGTGAGCGGATGTGCATTACAAAAGAAGGATGAGTGCGGGAGTCTAAAAGAAAAATAAGTTCCTGTAACAAAATAAACAATGAAGAGGGAGAAATATTGCGTAATACGGATGCTTCTGCTCGCTGAGCAATTCCTGCAACATAAGCTGAGTCGGTAATAAGATTGAAAGGCGTGGACCATTTCCGAAAAACTCGGACAACAGCAGCTGGTTCCACTGTTTGTGGAGAACCAGAAACAATTTCAATATCCGAATCCCATTGCTTCTGTTGATTATCCCACCATAAAATAACTGATTTGTGTGATCTTCTGGACCCATCCATAAATCTGGTAAGGGCCTGCAGCGGCTGATCACTTCTTTTTGGTGTGGATGTGAAGTGGACATTGAGGTTCAATAGCTTGTGTGACGGTGCGTGGGAAGTAAGGCTGCCTGTATAGCCTGCCAATGCCATGCTAAAGGCATCTGCTTGCTGATAAAGCCATTGTAAATACACATTTGTCATGGGTAAACAAATCCAGGAAAAGTCTGCCCCTGATAACATCAGCAAGCGCTGCCTAGCTTTGATTCTCAGGGAAGCCAACATCTCATGCTGTGTCAGAATTGTCTTTGTCAACTGGTTTGGCAAAAAAAATCCATTCAATAATGAATAGTGGGTCTGGCCTTTGAAAATCCCACTGAAAAATTAGCGCATGATGTTGTCGAGCAGGGTTGAGGATAATTAGAAAAAAAACGTAACTCCGGGGCACACCGATGAGCTTGTCTGTTAGTGCTAGCTGCGGCAACTTTTTGCAAGGCACTAGCCGCTTGAGAGCCATGACTGCGGGGAGAGCATAAATCAGAATCCCCTTTCAGTAGTTCCAAATCTGCATTAGAGATACCCAGCAGCGCTCAGACCCAGTTAATTGATGCCAACAATTTTTGTACATCGTGTCAATTTTTCACATCAGTTTGTCTTTGTAAGGGCTAGGGAATGATAGTCTGGGCTGTGATGCGCCAGCCTAAATATTTCCATGGTGATGTTTTCTGAATTTTTTCAGGCTCAATACAGAAACCTGCCGAATTAACAGCAGTTTTAATGAGGGCTACTGTTTCCTCCACGATCTCGTGATGTTGTGCGGCCACTAAGATGTCGTCCATATAATGATACGATAAAACATTTGACATTGTGTCTCAAATGGGGCTAAGCACTTTAGCTACATACCACTGACAAATGGTGGGGCTATTTTTCATTCCTCGTGGCAGCACAACCCACTGGTATCTCTGCAATGGGGCTTGCATGTTGATGCTTGGAACTGAAAAAGCAAATGGAGGGGCATCCTCAGGGTGTAATGGACTATAAAAAAGCAGTCTTGAAGATCAGTGACAGTCAAATGCCAGTCTCGGGGAATCATAGTGGATGACGGGAGGCCTGGTTGAAGGGCTCCCATACTTTCCATAGCATCATTAATTTTTCTGAGGTCATGGAACAAGCACCATTTCCCAGTTTGTTTCTTAATGACAGATCCAGGTGAGTTCCAAGGACTAGTGGAGGGTACAATACATCCTTTTGCTAGTTGTTCCGCTACCAAGTCTTGGAGGGCGCAAAGTTTTTCTAGCGGAAGGGGCCATTGATCCGCCCATCTAGGGGTATCTGTTTTCCATATTCGCTTAAGGGGGTCGCACCTCTCAATGGCCCCTCCCGAAAATCTGACTTGATAGTGACTCCCCACTGAGCCATAACATCACGGCCCCATAAATATCATCGGAATTGGCAACACAGACGGTTTGATAGTAGCTACCCCATCCTCAGGTCCTCTGGTTTGAATGAACTCAGCACTTTGCTGGCTGTTCCTTGCACCTCCCACCCCAGCTAATGTATGGGATGATTTGTATGATGTAATTCAAAACCAAAGCCAAGGCCTACCCCTTCTCTCACCCTGACACTCGAACCAAACCTCCGCCTAAACCTAACCCTAATATCTAAGCCTAAGCCTAACCCTTACAATTGCCCTAGCCCTAACACTAATCCTTTTCCTATACCTAACCCTGACCTCAACCCTGATCCTAAGCTATCCCTAACCCTAACACCAAACCCTGGCCTAACCCTAACACTAACCCGTGACATCATTTGAATCCTAATCCTATTCCGAACCTTAACCCTATCCCAAGGCCTAACCCTACTGTGACCTTTACACTCAAACTAACCCAACCTCGATCAATAAATACAAATGGAATCCTAAACCTAAACCTAACCCTAAACCTACTGCTAACACCAAAAGTCAGCCTACTTTTCTCCCTAAATCTAATCATAAATCTAAAAAAATCTTTGTCCCTAACCCTAATCATAAATCCAATCCAAACTCTGAAACTTTCCCCAAACCTATCCCTATTCCTAACACTTACTCTTACCCTAAGTCTATCCCTAACACTAACCCTTCTCCCAGACACAACCCTAAAGCCAACACTAATCCTAACCTAATCTTTATCCTAATCCTAAACCTAATCCTAACTCTTACCCTAATTCTAACTCTACCCTAACCCTAACTCTGACCCTAAAAACCAAACCCACATTTAAGCACAACCCTAATCCCGACACCTAGCATCAGATGACCACAACCCTAACGGAACCCTAACCCTAACACTAATGCTATTATTACCCCAAACCCTAACCCAAGTACTAGACCAAACCATACCCCTATCCCTCACCCTAAAACTAACAACCCTAACTAAACTCTAACCGTAACCCTCTCCCTAATAGTAACACTAATCATCTTTTAAACACCAATGTTATTCCTATTCCTAAACCTTACCCAATCTCAAAATGAAATCCAAGGCCGGTGCCTTCTCACACCCTAACGATCAAACCAAACCTACATCTAAACCTAACCCTAAATCCAATCTGAACCCTAAACCATACACTTGCCCTGGTCTCAACACTAACCTTTTACCTATACCTAACCCTAACCTCAACCCTTATCCTAACCCTAACCCTAACCTTGACACTAATTTGAGGCCTTTTCCTAATAGTAACCCGAAACCTAATTTGAATCTGAATCCTATTCTTAACCTTAACCCTAACACATGACCTAACTCTACTCTGACCCTAAAAGTCAAATTAACCCTACTCCTTGCCCTAAACCTAAATCTAAACCTAAACCTAACCCTAAACCTAAACTTCACAAGAACACTCAACCTAATCCTAGCACTAACCTAAACTAAAACTAAAACAACTTTTTTGCTAACCCTAATCCTAAATCTAACCCTAACCCCAAAACTCCCCCAAACCTGACCCTAAACCTAATCCACCCCGAAACCCTTACCCTAACCCTAACCCCAGACACCCTAATACTAGAACTAAACCAATCCTTCACCCTAACCCTAAACCTAACAATTTAACTCTGACCCTAAAACTCAAACTAACCCAACATACACCTTATACTACCTAGGTTAGGGTCGGGCTTAATCTGGGTTTTGTGTTGGAGTCAAAGGGATAGGGTTAGGGTAGAGTTAGAGTTAGGATGAAGGTAATGCTTACAGATATGTTTAGAGAATGGAACAGGGTTACGGTTAAGGTTAGGGTAAGGTTTAAGGCTAGGCTTAGGGTCAGATTTAGGGCTAGGGTTCGGGTTCCTTTTAGGTTTAGGGATAGGGTTAGGGGTACGATTAGGTATTGTACAATGCTAAGTGTTAGCTTCTGGGTAAGGGTTAGGGTTAGGGTAAGGGTTGGATTCAGGGTTAGGGTTAGGGGTAGGGTTAGCATTGGCATTAGGGTTAGGGTTATGGTAAGAGTTAGGATAGGGATTGAGATAAGGTTATGGTAAGGTTTAGGAATAGGGTTAGAGTTAGATTAGGGTTAGGGTAAGATTGGGGTTTGGGTTAGGGTTAGGAAAAAAGTTAGAGTTAGGGTTAGGGTTAGGTTAGGGTAAGGTAGGGTAGAGTTAGGGTAGGGTTCGGGATAGGTTTAAGGTAAGGGTTAGAGTTAGAATTAGGGTAGGATATGGGAAGGGATAGGGTAAGGGTAAGGTTTAGGGTAAGGGTAGTTTATAGGGTTAGAGTTAGGGTTAGGGTTGGGGTTATGATTAGGAATAGGGTTAGATTAGGGTTATGGTTAGGGTTGGGGTTAGGGTTAGGGTTAAGGTTATGGTTAGGGTTAGGGTTAGGGTTAGGGTTAGGGTTCGGGTTCGGGTCAGGGTTAGGGTAGGGTGAGGGTTAGGGTGAGGGTAAGGGTTAAGGTTAGGGTTAGGGTTAGGGTTAAAGTTTGGGTTAGGGTAAGGTTTACGGTTACGGTTAGATTAGGGTTAGGGTTAGTGTTAGGGTTAGGGTTAGGGTTAGGGTTAGAGTTAAGGTTAGGGTTAGGGTTAGGGTTAGGGTTAGGGTTAGGGTTAGGGTTCAGTTTAGGGTTAGGTTAGGGTTAGGGTTAGGGTTAGGGTTAGGGTTAGGGTTAGGTTAGGGTTAGGGTTAGGGTTAGGGTTAGGGTTAGGGTTAGGGTTAGGGTTACGTTTAGGGTTAGGGTTCGAGTTAGGCTTAGAGTAGGGTTAGGGTTGCGGTTTGGGTTAGGGTTAGGTTTCAGGTTAGGGTTAGGGTAGGGTTAGGGTTAGGGTTAGGGTTAGGGTTAGGGTTAGGGTTAAGGTAAGGGTTAGGGTTATGGTTAGGGTTATTGTTAGGGTTAGGGTTTGAGTTACAGTGAGGGTTAAGTTTAGGGTAAGGGTTAGGGTTGGGGTTAGGGTTAGGGTTAGTGTTAGGGTTAGGGTTAGGGTTAGATTAGGGTTAGTGTTAGTGTTAGGGTTAGGGTTAGAGTTAGGGTTAGGGTTAGGTTTAGGGTTAGGGTTAGAGTTAGGTTTAGGGTTAGGGTTAGGATTATGGTTAGATTAGTGTTAGGGTTAGGGTTAGGGTTAGGGTTAGGGTTAGGGTTAGGGTTAGGGTTAGGTTTAGAGTAAAGTTAGGGTTGGGGTTAGGGTTAGGGTTAGGTTTCAGTTTAGGGTTAGGGTAGGGTTAGGGTTAGGGTTAGGGTTAGGTTCTGGGTTAGGGTTAGGGTTAGGGTCTGGTTTAGGGTTAGGGTTAGGGTTAGGGTTTGAGTTAGAGTTAGCGTTCGGGTTAGGGTTAGGGTTAGGGTTGTGTTAGGGTTAGGGTTAGGGTTAGGGTTAGGGTTAGTGTTAGGGTTAGGGTTGGGGTTAGGGTTGGGGTTAGGGATAGGGTTAGATTAGGGTTAGGTTTAGGGTTAGGGTTAGGGTTAGGGTTAGGGTTAGGGTAGGGTTAGGGTTAGGGTTAGGGTTAGGGTTAGCGTTAGGGTTAGGGTTAGAGTTAGGGTTAGGGGTTAGACTAGGTTTAGTGTTAGGGTTAGGGTTAGGGTTAGGGTTTGGGTTGGGTTTAGGGTTAGGGTTAGGGTTAGGGTTAGGGTTACAGTTGGGGTTAGAGTTAGGGTTAGGGTTAGATTACGGTTAGGGTTAGGGTTAGGGTTAGGGCTAGGGTTAGGGTTAAGGTTAGGGTTAGATTAGGGTTAGGGTAGGTTTAGGGTTTGGGTTAAGGTTAGGGTTAGTGTCAGAGTTAGGGTTAGGGTTAGTGTTAGGGCTAGATTAGGGTTAGGGTTTGGGTTAGGGTTAGGGTTAGGTTTAGGGTCGGGTTAGGGTTATTGTTTGGGTTAGGGTTAGGGTTAGGGTTAGGTTTAGGGTAGGGTTAGTGTTAGGGTTAGGGTTAGGGTTTGGGTTAGGTTTAGGGTAGGGTTAGGGTAATAGTTAGGGTAGGGTTAGGGTTAGCGTTTGGGTTACGGTTAGTTAGATAAGGGTTAGGTTTAGGGTTAGGGTTAGGGTTAGGGTTAGGATTAGGGTTAGGGTTAGGGTTAGAGTTAGGGTTAGGTTTAGGGTAGGGTTAGGGTTAGGGTTAGGATTAGGGTTAGGGTTAGGGTTAGAGTTAGGGTTAGGTTTAGGGTAGGGTTAGGGTTGGGGTTAGGGTTCGGGTTAGGGTTAACTTTAGGGTTAGGGTTTGGTTTGCGTTTAGGGTTAGGGTTAACTTTAGGGTTAGGGTTTGGGTTGCGTTTAGGGTTAGGGTTAGAGTAGGGTTAGGGTTAGGGTTAGGGTTAGGGTTAGGGCTCGGGTTAGATTAGGGTTAGGGTTGGGGTTAGGGTTAGATTAGGGTTAGGGTTAGGGTTAGGGTTAGCGTTAGGGTTAGGGTAGGGTTAGGGTTAGGGTTCGAGTTAGGGTTAGGGTTATGGTTAGGGTTAGGGTTAGGTTTAGGGTTAGGGTAGGGTTAGGGTTAGGGTTAGGTTTACTTTTAGGATTACTGTTACGGTTAGATTAGGGTTAGTGTTAGGGTTAGGATTAGGGTTAGGGTTAGATTAGGGTTAGCGTTCGGATTATGGTTAGGGTTAGGTTTAGGGTAGGGTTAGGGTTAGGGTTTGGGTTAGGGTTAGGGTTAGGAATAATGTTGGAGGAGGGAAAAGTTTTAGGAATTGGTTCATGGTTAGGGTTACTCTTCTGGTTAGTATTAGGGTAAGGGTTAGGGTACTGTTGGGAATAGGGTTCTGAATAGGATGAGGATTGGGAATAGGATTAGGTTTCGGTTTAGGTTTCGGGTCAGATTTAGCACTAAGTTGCGTGTTCCTTTTAGGTTTAGTGATAAGGATTAGGGGTATGTTTGGGTATTGTACAGTGCTAAGTGTTAGCTTCTGGGTAGGTGTTGGGGTTAGATTAAGGGTGAGGGTTAGGGTTAGGACTAGATTTAGGATTAGTTTAGGCATAGGTTTTCTTTGAGTGTTAGGGTGAGAGAAAGGTTGATTTTGGGTTTGGTTTTGGAATATTTTTGTGTTTAAGAATAGGAACTGGGTTAGTATTTGGAATATGTTTTGGTTTAGTGTTAGTGTTAGGGTGGGGGTTAGAAGTTAGGTGAGCGTTTTGGTAATCTAATGCTTTGTGTTAGGCTTAGGGTTGGGCTATTTCTTGAGGTTGGTGTTAGGGTCAGCTTTAGTTTGAAGGTAGATTTAGAGTCCAAATTATGGTCATGCTTTGGATTAGGTTTAGAGTTAGGGTAAGATTTAGGTTTCCTTTCAGTGTTAGGCTGAGAGAATTGTAGGCTTTGTGTTTTTGAGTTTGTGTTGGGTTTTAGAATATGAATAGGATTTGTGTTTGGCTTAGGATTTGGGATAGTATTAGCGTTAAGGTTGGGGTTAGAGTTAGGTGATGGCTGTGATAATCTAATGCTTTGTGTTAGGTTTAGGTTTGGGCTTAAATTTGGGGTTGGTTTTAAGGTCGCATTTAGATGTCAGGTAGAATTAGAGTTAAACTGAGGTAACGGTTAGGATTAGATTTAGGGTTACGATAAGGTTTAGGTTAGGGTTAGGGTTTGGTTCCAAGTTGTTTTTAGGGTTAGGGTTAACGTTAGGTTTCAGGATGGGGTTAGGAATCTAGTTAGGTGTTAGGTAAGGTTTAGTCCTAGGGTTTCAGTTCGGGTTAGGTGAAGTGTTAGTTTTACAGTTAGAATAAGTTAGTTAGTGTTAGGGTTAGGTTTTGGTGTAGATTTAGGTTTAGGGTAAGGGTTAGGGATGTAGATGAAGGTTAAGCCTTGGCTAAGGGTGAGTTTTAGTATTTGATTTAGCATTCCGTTCAGGTCTAGGTTAGTTTGAGTGTTAGGCTGAGAGAAGGGGTAGGCCTTGGGTTTGGTTCTGGCTTAGTGTTAGGTTTAGGAATAGGAATAGTTTTGGTGTTTGGATTGGGTTTGGGGTTAGTACTAGGGATTGGATTGGGGTTAGTGTTAGGTGAGATCTGCGGTAATCTGATGCTTTCTTTGAGGCTTGAGGTTGAGCTTAAACATGGTGTTGGTGTTAGGGTAGGATTTAGGGCTAGGGTTTGGTTGAGGGTAGCATTAGGTTTAGGTTTAGGGGAAGGGTTTTGGTTAGGGTAGAGGTTAGAATTCTGGTTTGGGTTAGGAATAGGGTTCTGGACAAGGTAAGCTTTAGTCCTAGGTTTACAGTTAGGGTAAGGTGAAGTGCTGGTGTTCTAGTTAGGAGAAGAGTTAGGTTTAGGTTTCGGGTTAGGTTTTTTTTGTAGATTTAGGTTTTGGGTAAGGGGTAGATTTTAGAAAACATGAGATTTCTGGTCAGAGTAGGGTTAGGCCTTAGCATATGGATAAGGTTAGGATAAATGTAGGGTTAGTTTCAGGTCTAGGTTAGTTTGAGTGTTAGGCTGAGAGAAGGGGAGGGCCTTGGGTTTGGTTTAGGGTTAAGATAAGGTTTAGGAATAGGAGTAGGTTTGGGGTTTGGATTGGGTTTGGGGTTAGTATTAGGGCTAGGTTTTGGCTTCGAGTTAGGTGAGGGGTGTGGTAATCTGATGTTTTGTTCAAGGTTTAGGGTTGGGCTTCAATTTGGGTTTTGGATTAGGATCAGAGTTAGGGACAGCTTTAAAATAAAGTTAGGATTCGGGTAATAGCTACAGGGATGCTTATGGAAACGATTTGGGTAAAGGGTAAGTTTTAGGCTTAGCTTTAGATTTAGAGTTAGGTTTAGGTTTAGGATTAGAGTTGTGGTTTTAGTTGGGAGTAGGGTTAGTGCTAGGTTTGAGGTTAGAGTTAGGGTTAGGTTTAGCATTTCAAGAAAGGCTTAGGGCTTTCTAGTGGTATGTCCGGTAGCTTTACCTGCGAGCTGTACCTAGAGTTCGGAACGACAGGTCTCTGCACAGAAGTTACCCAGCCCAGGGGCCGTCCGAGGACGGGGTGCTCCCCTGGAGTGGGAATTCCACAGCAGAGTCGCCTGGATCCGAGTCACGGCACCAAATTGTTATAGGCGTGAAGAGAATGATACGCACCAACCGTTGCCAACAGTAAGGAATTTATTGAGCAAGCAATAAATGAGCGGAACAGCGCTGGGCGGCAGGGAGTCTCCTCTGCACCAGAGGTGCTCAACAGGGCCCCCCATCCCCTCTTTTCATTGTCCCTTATCTCTGCATTCATGTCTTATCTTTCTCTTCCTGGGCTGCGCCGGCTGTTATCTGGGGGTCGTTCTCTGTCCCCTGGTGATCGAGATGATGAAGGCCGTAGTTTTCCTCAGCTCCGATCATGTGCGCTCAAGAGGAGATTTTCACTTCCTTTTCTTTTGCAGTTTCTCAGGTCACTGCTATCTGTTGTTCATTGTCCAGGTGTTAGAACTAAGCGCTGTGGCTCCAATATGCACAAACTACAAAGCTTTTAGACAAAACATCGATATATCTATTTTGAGACTTCTACAAACTACATAGTTCTCAGGAAAAAAAAAAAAAAACCAACGCTGAAAAACACTGACACATCTGTCTCGAGTCGGTTTGATTAACAAGCAGAGAACTCATTTTTACCACAATCCTTACCCTAAGCCTAACACTCACCTTAAACCTAACCCTAACCCTGTACCTAGCCTGAACCCTAAGCATAACCCTAAACCTATCCATATTCCTATCCTCAACAGTAACCTAAACCCTAATCCTAACACTGACACTCAACCTAGTTCTAATGCTGTATCTAACCTTAGAACTAAAACAAACCCTATCCCTAAGCCTAATCCTAAATCTAATTCTAACCCTCACCTATACACTATCCCTATCCCCAAAACCCTTTTCCTATACCTAACCCTAACCACAATACTTACCTTAACCTAGCCCTAACACCAATCCCAGGCCTAACCCTAACACTAACCTGAAACCTAATCCTATTCCTAACCTTAACCCTAACCAAAGGCCTAACCCTAATGTGACCCTTACACTCAAACTGACCCTGCCCCTAACCCTGAACACAGATTGCATCCTAAACCTAAACCTATACCTAAAACTTCCCCTAATGCTAACGTGAACACCCAACCTAATCCTAGCTCTAAACACAATCATAAAACTGAGAAAAACTTTTTCCCTAACCCTAATCCTAAATCTAATCCAAAACCTAAGACAATCCCAAACCCTTTCCCTATCTCTAACCCTAACCCAGAATCTAAACCTAACCCTATTACTAAACCCAACCTTACACCTAACCCTATTCCATAACCTAAACTTACCCTAACACTTTAAAACTAAATCTTACCCTAATCGTAACCCTAAACCTAAACATAACCTTACCCTAGTACCAAAATAAACTTACCCGTAACCCTAACCCAAAACCTAACAGAACCCTAGCCCTAACCATAATCCTAACCCTGACTCAAACCCTAAATCTAACACCAATCCTTACCCTAAACAGAACTCTAAGCATTTCCCAAATCCTAATTCTAACTCTACCCTAACCCTAACCCAAACTCAGACCGTACCACAAAACCCAAGTTTAAGCCCAACCCTAACCTAACCAAAAGCATCAGATCACCACAACCCTCACCTAAATCTATCCCAAACCCTATATTAAACCAAATCCTAATCCAAACACTAACCCTACAACTATTCCTAAACCTTTACTTAACACAAAACCAAACCCGAGGCCTACCCCTTACCTCACCCTGACACTCAAACTAGCCCTACCCCTAACCCTACATACAAATCGAATCCTAAATCTAACCCTAAACTTAATCCTAATGCTACTCCTAACATGAACACTTCACCTACTTCTGTCCCTGATGCTAACACTCAAATTATCCCTAAACCGAAATCTACACCAAAACCTAACCCTAACCCTAACCCTGACCCTGAACCTGACCCTAACCCTGACCCTGAACCTGACCCTAACCCTAACCTAAACCCTAACCCTAACCAGTCGCAAAAAAGGCCTGAATCCATACAGCCTTTTCACTGTGAAAATTTGGGAGAGAAAATCTGGCTTATCATTCAGATCTCAGGTTTAAAGAAATCTAAAAACAAAACAAAGCATGCAGTTCCCAGATTCCCAGCAAAATTTTTCCCCATACTTTCACCACCATAGACTGAGAAGACCATTTGCTGGACTTACACAGTGTCAGCAGGGTGAACCACATTTTGTCAGTGCACAACATTAATTACCACTTGCTCCACAGGCACAGGACAGACGGCCTCAACAGTTAAGCACCCGGCCACTACAGGGATACACTTTCTGATTCACACTGCTGCAAAACGGCACCCATCTATTGTGCAACTATCTGTTGTAAACCGTAACACAGAAACTCTAGCAGCTATGGAAATCAGGAAAGAAATACTTCAAGAACTAATCAATACTTCTACTCAAAGGACGTATGAATATACTTCAAGTATACTTCAGCTTCCAGGACCACGACATCCCAAGGTCCTGGAACAGAAAAACAACTCCTAATTTAATTCCAGAAATGTATCAAGAAATTAGGTCAGTGAGATTAAGACATTCACCCAGACAGCCACAGCTCATGAACCTCACCTTCATTTCCATACAGCAGAATAATGCTATGTAAACTACAGAGCATAACACGCCCTGCCCCCTTTCTTGCAATATCCGGAATATAAAATCCCTTTTCTTTTTTTTCCGTTATCCAAAATTTACATACAAATACCTTCTTGATCATATTTAACGTGCACTCAAAAACAGCATCAAAGATCGGAGGTATTTCAGCAGCGATGTGCCCACCCAGCTTGTTTACAGCCACAGCCACAGCACCCAGTACTGCAGGCTCTCTAGCAGCTGGAACATTTCTCTGGTAGTCAAGGAGAGCGGCACCCAACAAGGGAGGAACAAAGTTTTCAGCAACCTAAATCAAAAGCAAGACATGGTTAGAGCAGTGCCGTTACCCAGCAAAGCCTCACACAATTACACAGCAGTTGGGAAAGAAGCTAAAAATGAACTTACACGTCCACATGCTTCCCACACACTGTGTTCATCCAGCAGTGCTTGCCTGAGGGCTCTCTTACACCTTCCTGCTTCCCCTTAGGACTGCTCTCAGCTGACACTACCTGAAACACTCAAAACACAGCTCAGGCCTACCCCTGTATGATCACAGCTTATCATCCTTCCTGCAGATACTGCAGTTCTGAAGCCAGTTCCTGTGAACAGAACTGTGTTAACTGCACTGCAGCAAAAGAGCAGAGTTCCTCCTGAATGTGTCGTATCAACTCTTTGGATGCCATATTTACTTACCATCTGAGGATCGTTGGACCTGCTCACCCAGCCAGAAATCAGTTCTAAACTTTCCCTTTTTACAGTCCTCATCCTTCTAACCAAGGGCTGCTTGATTTCCACTTTGCCTGAAAGGTAGCAAAGCTGCACTGAATCTGGGTTAAGATGCGTCAACAAACAGATTCCCTTCAACTCGCCCCAGAAGATTTAGAATGTTTCATTGTTATACCCAAATGACAAAGAAGGAAGATCTCTCATTCATATTATGCAGATTAAAACCATTTTCCCATTACTTCAGCTCCATGGATCCAAGTTGCAATTTAGTATTCCACTGCTACTGCTGACAGCACACTCTGCCAGCACAACTCAGAAACAATGCTGCAGCTTCTTTTTCAAGGAAGGGAATGTTCCCTCAGCTCTCAGGATCATGCTTACCTCTGGTTCTCGCTGCGTGATGACAAGAACCAACCTATACAGTGTTCCAAAGCACGCTCCTGATTTTGTCACAAACATAACTGTTCCAACTTGTCTTTACTACAAGGAGCCCAATTCTTACTTCATTTTCTCACGTCCAAGTCCATGTAAGTCTCGTCAGTAGAACTTGCCCTAACTGAGTGCACAGCCACACAATCATAACAGTACATCCAAGGAAAACTTCACCAGACTGCAGCCAGGGAAACAAAGGCAGAACTGCTCCTGCTGCCATCAGAGATAACAGCTGTGAGAACACACTCTGAGCCAAGTGCCATCTCAATGGCTGTTGCTCGAGTGAAATGTCACGACTACAAGTTCTAGCAACTGCTTCCTATTTCTGTCGGCGTGTTTTATTTTTGTTTTAAGCACCTACTGGCAATTAGAGCTGCAGAATCAAAAGAATGCATTAAGTTCTGAGAAGCTACGTCAAGGTGTATTGATTGCATGGGTAAGAAAGTCTGTCATAACACTGCTCCAATAACCAAGTCACTTCATTCGTCAAGGGATGCTACAGCAGCACATTCTACTTCGATATCATAGACCCAATTTTTTCCAGGTAACAGTGGTTAGATAACTCGGGTAGCTCCTAATTCCTCCTCAGTGACTACCAGTCTAGTTGATGACAAATCTGAGGCGCCTTCACTGAAGTTACACTTCTGCAATGAAGCTTTTTCAGTAGTAGAATATCACCAAACCAAAACTCTGCCAACGTCCTAGGGTCTTTTCTTATCTAAAACGATGAAGTCAGAACTTACAACTGTGTCTCCACAAGACTGCTATTAGTCAGCAGTCTCCGGTACCCTTCCTAAACTCACACTTGAAGAGCTTTCCTCCTTCCGGAATCAGAGTTTCTTTGAACAAAACATCTGGCTAACAAAAACAAGAACCTAAGCAAGCACATTTTCAGGCATTCTCTTGCCCAAACGCACGCACAAAGAAACAACAAAAACCACCACCACCAACAGACACACAGTGAGATAAGCCCAGCAAATTCACAACCTGATTACGTGCACTGCCCATCCCGCTGTTAGGAAGGACGTGGAATTTCTTACCGTCAGCCTCAAGAGCTGCAGACATGTTTTCACTTGGGCACTCGGACATATTCAGCATATCTAAATCAATTCTTCCCAGCTGAATCACAAAGGGGCGGCCAGCTGCTTTCCATGCCCTTACGCTGCTTTTCAGAATGCTACCAAGCTGCGTAACGGCTTCAGGATCCTTCAGAACATCAACATTCTGTGGAAAAGAACTGAGCTAACACCATTCAGTCAATGAAAACGCCATTTATCTTCTAATACAAAAACGGTCACTTTCACGTGTTTATCTTACACGCTGGGTTAAAGCATGTTCTGTCAAGTTCTTCAACTGGATTTAAAACAGTCTCAATTGTTTAGGTCTCCTTCAACACTTCTACTGCCAGATCAACCATTGCTTTATAAAAGTTCAGCACAGCCAAGTTCACTTCATTCCACAGGTAAAAAAAAAAAAATGTAATAACAACAAACATTCAGCAGTTTTACTTTAGTTGAATACACAAAATGTATGGTCTGACTTTTGTTGCCTGCTGAATTCTGCAGTCCCATACTGGATTAGGGAGCTGCATGTGTTTTTCTATCAGATGCTCCTGTACAGTCCGGTCTGTCAGCGCCCCAACCACGTATCCTACTGCTCCATAGAACGGATGCACCTGATTGAAAAACAAGAAGTCAAACAGAAAGTTAAGGAAGACTCACCAAAAATGTACAGCGTTCAGAACTAGCAGGTAGTAAAAGTTCAAAATGGGTTTCCAATGACTAAATACCCACTTCCCACCTCAGTTCACAAGATCCTTCTCCATCCTTTCCTTCCTTACTCCACATGTAAAGCAAGCCTCTGCTCCCCTCCAATACGGGCAGGAAGTTAGAAATGCAAACGCCCAGCTCGAACTTAGACCGGCTACTGCAGTAAAGGAGAGCAAAAAATCCTTTTCCAAATATATTAACAGTAAAAGAACTAAGGAGCATTTCTCTCCTTTACTTGATGCGGCAGGGAATGGAACCACGGAGGATAAGGAAAAGGCTGAGGTTCTCAATGCCTTCTTCACGTCTGTCTTTAATAGACAGATCAGTTAACCTCAGGATACTTTTTGCCCTGACCCGGAAGTCTGGGACGAAGCGCATCATACACCTCCTGTGATCCTAGCAGAGACAGTCAGAGACCTGCTCCTCCATCTGAACTGCCGCAAGTCCATGGGACCAGATGGGATCCACCCAAGGGTGCTGAGGGAGCTGGCAGAGGTGATTGCCAAGCCGCTTTCTGCCATCTAGCAGCATTCCTGGTCATCTGGAGAGGTCCCACAAGATCGGAGGCTTGCCAATGTGACTCCCATCTACAAGAAAGACCGTAAGGAAGATCCGGGGAACTACAGGCCTGTCAGCCTGACCTCGGTATCAGGGAAAGTTATGGAGCGGTTGATCTTGAGGGAGATCACACGGCATGTGCATGGCAACCAGGGGATCAGACCCAGCCAGCACGGGTTCACAAAGGGCAGCTCGTGCTTGTCCAGCCTCATCTCCTTCTATGACTGGGTGACCAGACTGGTAGATGAGGGAAAGGCTGTTGATGTAGTCAACCTGGACTTCAGCAAAGCCTCTGACACGGTCTCCCACGGTATTCTCCTGGAGAAACAGGCAGCCCGTGGTGTGGACAGGTTCACGAGAATTGGCTAGAGGGCTGTGCCCAGTGGGTAGTGGTTAATGGAGTTAAGTCCAGCTGGAGTCCCGTTACGAGTGGTGTCCCCCAAGGGTCGGTATTGGGGCCCATCTTGTTTAATATCTTTATTGATGACCTGGACGAGGGGATTGAGTGTACCCTCAGTAAGTTTGCGGATGACACCAAGCTGGGAGGATGTGTCGATGTGCCTGAGGGTAGGAAGGCCCTTCAGCGGGATCTGGATAGGCTGAACAGCTGGGCTGAGCTCAACGGGACGAGGTTCAAGAAGGCCAAGTGCCGGGTGCTGCACTTCGGCCACGGTAACCCCATGCAATGCTATAGGCTTGGGGCAGAATGGCTTGAAGACTGTACAGAGGAAAAGGACCTGGGGGTGTTGGTTGAGCCGGGCATCAACATGAGCGGGCAGTGTGTCCAGGTGGCCAAGAAGGCCAATGGCATCCTGGCCTGTATTAGAAATAGTGTAGCCAGCAGGAGCAGGGAGGTGATCATCCCCTAGACTCAGCTCTGATGCGGCTGCACCTCGAGTACTGTGTTCAGTTTTGGGTCCCTTACTACAAGAAAGACATCGAGGCCCTGGAGCGTGTTCAGAGAAGGGCAACAAAACTGGTGAGGGGTCTGGAGCACAAGTCTTACGAGGAGCGGCTGAGGGAGCTGGGATTGTTTAGTCTGGAGAAAAGGAGGGGTGTCACCGGTTTGTGGGCCGGTTCGGCCCGGTTCCGTGACAACTGAGGCAGGGGACCCACGGGCCCACACCCCAGACAAGGGGAAGGGGGAAAAGGAAAAGGGAGATGGGCCTAGGAACAAAACAGCAGCAACGATCCGAGGCGGAAAGCTAGTTTACTAAATAAGATAGCAGAAAGTAAAATGACACGATATAATAGGAATTGAGGCTAATGAATCAAACAAAATGAGCAAGAGAGAGTGTCCGATAAACTGAAGGCCTTACGCTAACGCTGAAGGCGAGACGGCAGCGAGCACCCACTGCTGAGTCGATCCCAAAGGAAAGAGAGCATCCCGTGACTGCAGACAGTTTTTATCTTTTCCCTCTGAGCGGAAAACACGTAAAAATACAAAGCATCCTAAAGTCCTCTGGGGAATGGAGTTCTCCCTCTCTTCTGAGACAGGCATACCCATAGCTATCGATGACCCACAGAGCTGTAGCATTAACTCTCCAACTCCCAATACACCACATGATGTTATGATGTGGAATATCAACAATACAACAAAAATCATAAAACCATGTGTATGGGAACTGTTGAATCACGGCCTGAACCACTGACTGATCACCTGAGGCGAGCACTGAGTCAGCTGCAGGGGCACAAGTGAGTGTGATTGGAAGGGGTGGAGTTTGACTCCACCTCTCCCATGACCCCATTGAAGGGCTGACCACCACCAGGGAAGGATCTCTGGTTGGAGATCCCTCCCTAGTGCAGTTATCGGCAAGCCTCGACCATCTCCAAAGGTGAGCCACTCTTTCCTCATTAACTATCTGTATACCATCTACTTAAGCCCGTCAAAAATATACCATCTTTGGCACCATTTCTTTTGGATGCTATTCTTGGGGGTTATTTGCCCTACACCATGACAAGGGGGTCGGCCTCTTCTCCCAGATAACTAATGACAGAATGAGAGGGAATGGCCACAAGCTGTGCCGAGGAAGATTTAGATTAGATTTGAGGACCAATTTTTTCTTCAAAAGAGTGGTCAGGCACTGGAATGGCCTGCCTAAGGAGGGGGTTGAGGCACCATCCCCAGCGCTGTTCAAGAAGCGTTTAGATGTGGTGCTAAGGGGATTTGATTTAGTAGCTTAGTGGGTAGGGATGGTGGTAGGAGGACGGTTGGACTAGATGATCTTGGAGGTCCTTTCCAACCTCACGCATCTATGAATCTATGAATCCTACTATGTGCATTCCAGAGACTTCCTTGCTTTTACCCCCATATCCTGAAGTAAGCCCTCTCAGGCACGTGCTTTCTCTTACAATAGCTCCATTTCTTTCTTTTACGGAACTTTGGGCTGACTCAAGTGCAGGAAAAACAGAAGCTGGAACTCATTACCTCCTCTGCCCCACATTCCCAAGTTACTGCAATGCATCAGCCTACGCTGTGCGTGCACTGCACTCCATCAGAGCACATTCCCCTGCAGGTACTCTCTTGCCCCTGCACATGCCAGACCCGTAAGTACACTACCACAGCAGAACATTCTCCTTCGCTAATCAAGACCTCAAATTTACATTGACCATCTCATTTCAAAGCATTCTAGAAATAAAGAATTTCAACTCAGCACTCTTTACATTATGAAGATCTCAATTAGAATTCTTGGAAGGAGAAGGAATCTGACCGTACCACCTGTAACATAACGCTCTCACTGACACACACCGTGACTGAGAAACACAATTCAAGTCTTAAAGACTACTACCAATTCATTTTTGATGTGTCACGACGCTGACTGCCTTCACAAATTTACTCACACTCCTGAATTCAATGTACCTGATGTGGCTGAAGGTCACAGATGACCGTATTAATATTGTTCAAGACTTCATCAATGCAAGGCATCACTTCTCCCACCTGAACCTGAACAAAATGTCGGCGGCACTTCTGTGCTATTTTTATCAAGGTATCACAAGCTGTATCTCACAAGCCATATCCTGGACTCCATCGTGGGTTTCTAAATTAAATCACATCAGTTACTGCTTTCTATTTCCCCCAGACATGCACATATACTGCGCATAATTTGTTTGTCATTCAGAAAGTCAGAACAGCAAGTGAAAGAGATGGTCACCATGCAGAAACTCAAACAACTTGCTGACTGCTGTCTTCAAAAACTCCCAGTGAGCTCTCAAAAAACGTGGGTATTGGCCTACTATGTACGTTCTGTTGGATGCAATAGTGGCTTTATTGTCTGTTCCTCTCTTTTGTTCACAGAGCCCTGGGGGATCCTACAATATAACATACGATTAGTTTTCTCCCAAGTTCACAGACCGGATGAGCAGTATAAAGGCTAAAATAAGCGGCAGTAACCATACAGGAAAGTAGTTGCCATTATCAAGCTCAAAGCCAAAATATTTTAAGGAAAAAAAAAAAAAAAAAAAGAATAAACCAACCAACTGCCCCAGTTTAGGATCAGGACAGTTCCATAAGTTTCAACCAAACCAAGAACACCGCATTTTCAGTCACGCGATTTAGGTGCAACTAATAACTGCTGCAGGGCAGACTGCAGCAACCCAAAGTGCTGAGTACTGAGCAACCAGCTGATAAACATACAGGTGTTACACAGCAAGCAGGGGAAACTAACTCCTCTCTGCCTATGGCATCACAATGACACATTTCACTTCTGTAGGCAACGTCTTCTTCCCATGCTCTTTCCACACACACTTACTAAAACTTCAGCGGCAGAAGAGAAGGTGCTAGCTGCTTCAAAGCAACACACGTTACTTTGCTTCGTTAAGGTTACTCTTACTTCATTAGTGCTTCCTTCCTGGGTCTGTGGCGTTCCTAAAGCAAAATCTTTCATCATAAGCCAAATTTTCTCTCCAAAATTTTCACAGTGAAAAGGCTGTATGGATTCAGGCCTTTTTTGTGACTGAGGAATTCATCAGCCTAAAATTCAGAATATGACATTCCCCATTCAATTATTCTCATCAACGTTTGCTAGACAGGGCAGCTCACTGAAGAACACAGAGCAGGATCTTTTGAAGCTCAATTTCTTGAGCATGAATTACAAAGCTCAACAAAGCTGTCAGTCTTGTGCCATGGTACCTTCATTCCTGTCACAAGGGATCTTTTTTCATCCTCTTCATGCATTGCCCGCTGACTGAGCCTATTGCCCAACAGAGCGCATTCAGGTTTCCCAGGAGCAGTCCGTCCCATGCACTTCTTGCGTTATTCAGCCATTATTCGTTCGGTGTCTGCACAGCCCAGATGTGTAAGATACACTGAAAGACAATTAACAGTAACAGTAAACAGGCATATTTTTTTAAGCAACAAACTGGATCGCATCTCTATTAAGTTGAATTCTTCTAAGAGAGACAAAATCAAAATGCCAAACGCAACGGCTCTTTTGTGAACTTGTGACAGAGCAAGCTAAAGATTTAAACCCAGATCTGCTAGGATTGTATGACATGAGAGAGAATGACCTCGTGTATCAGACAGATCAGTAAAGTTACTACGTTCAATTAATAACGTGTACGTATTCATGAGCTGTTGGCAATATGGATCTGGCTAGCTCTGAGGGACATCACACTGCATTTAGCAATTTTCCTCTTTTCGTTATTGCAGTGCCGGTACCTCTGCTGGTTTTAGGAAACCACCGTTACAATGGAGATGGTTCTCCTGAACTACACCAGGTGAGAAGTTTCAGCTTTAACAGCTCAGACAATTCCATCAGCCCCTGAAACGATTGGGGCCGCTAATGGAAGCCAAATTCAAAATCTCACCAAACTGAGAGCAGCATTAGGGTCAGATTCAGCAATGGATTTTTACAGTGCCACTTTTCCTGTCACTCCATACACTGGATCTGGAAACATCGCTAAGGCTGAGAATATGCTGAAGCACTTTCAGTACAGTAAGGAGGAGTTTTAATACTAAAAACATAGAGATCAGAATAAATCTACTGTTAACTATACTGCACAAGTACAGCAGTGAAAACACACGAGCACAGCAGTGAGAATACAAAAAGGTGCGTTTTACATTCATAAAGCCGTTAACAAACACTCAGTGCTTTCTTCCCCTGTTTGCGTTTAAAAGAAGAATGTTCTCACTGAAGTCTCATGAACTGACCCTACAGCTGAGAGTTGCGATGACTTTCAGATTCCCCTTCTCCCCTGCCCCCCACGTAACCCTGCTGCACGCATGCTCCTGGTGCAGCCGCACGGACCTACAGGACAGCAGTTCTCGCCACTTACCCAATGCTTCTCTCATATTTCTGTAGAAGGTTATGGAATCTGTATCCTTCGTGAATTCTCATACTACGTCCCCTTGACCATTTCCACCACGAGAACTCCTTCAGGTTTAGCCATACTGCCAACCATCAGTGATCGAACCTAAACGTTACAAAGGGGAGCTCCAACTGGACTGCACCGTGACGTGAAAATAAAGGTGTGTGTCCTGCACTTCCTCAGGCCATCTCATACACAAGCAAACGGGAAGGACAAATTCTGAAGCGATACGCTAACTAAAAACCCATTCAGAGTACAGCTGATCTCTATCTCTGCAAGAATCAGAGTTATTTAAAACAAGTATCATACCGTCCAGAGCTTCAGAAGATGTATGTCTTAAAGATCTTTTCAACACAAGCACGTTTTCTCCTCAAACACCTGCCCTTTAATTGGCACTGCAGCTCTTCTACAACTGAGTCTGTAACAATGCATCTGTTTTTAATGCTACGGTAAACTGCCTGGTTTTTTAAGTCTCATTCCTGAGGAGAAAACACAACTCCTCCAGACCAAGTCATCGAATAAAATATCAAGTTATCCTCCTTCTCTGAACAGCAGTCAGCTCCATCTGCATGAACCCCGGTACGATCCACACTGGAAACCATTACTTACAGAAACTGCTAGCAAGATTTAGCAGATCTACTACACAAATCCTAGACAGCAATTCTATTACCAAGTTACCACGAAGCTTCTGAGCTGCTCACATGGGAGAAAATAGGTTTGGTACATTTAAATAAACCATACAGATGCGTATTCTTTTCTTTGATGTTTATAAGCGGGACTATTCATAGTGCGCTGAATCAATTCCCAATTACCCAAAGCAAGAGAAGCTCTCTCAAGTCATCCTTTACACAGAGAAGCCTCTGAATTTAGGAGCAGTGTCCAAACTTGCACAGTATTTGTACTGAAGCGTGGATTACCTTGGATAATACAGGCAAACAAAGCTGTCTCCTTGGAGGAACATCAAAGCGCTGACTTCCAGAAAGCAGTGGAGAAGCAGATGGTGAGAACAGACTTTCCCTGCAGAGCTCAGCAGTAGAGGATTCCAACGTTCAAGACAAATCTGGAAAACTTCAGTTTCTTCTACTTCCGATACCAATAACAGATCATGAAGAGCCTGGAAAAGTGTTTCAAGCATCTATTTACTAATCACTTTGAACACGGAAGTAGATTGAGAGCATATCACTTCGAGTTTTGCTATCCTAACACCGATAAAATGCTGAATGAGAGTAGAATCCATTCACAAGGTACAGTAACACTGCAGGGACGTTTACTGCTCAAAGTTACGAGCAACGGAGCACCTGAACAAAGCACAGCACCACGTCAGCCGATGTTCTTTGGAAAGTGAGCACCAAATCTTAAGCAGACTAGCCTAAAGATATCTAAAAAAGAAATCCAACAGCCAAATTCATCCCTTTCTGTATGTCAACGGTTTACCGGGCTGGATCGGCCCGGTTCCGCGACAATTGGTGCGGGGGACCCACGGCCCAGGAAAGGGGAAGAGGGAAAGGGAAAAGGGAGATGGGCCTAGGAACAAAACAGCGGCAACGATCTGAGGAGGAAAGCTAATTTACTAAAGAAGATCTCAGAAAGCAAAATAACACAATAGAATACAATATAATTGGAATTGATGCTAATGAATCAAACAAAATGAGCAAGAGAATGTCTGGTAAACCGAATGCTGAAGGCGAGATGGCAGCGAGCACCCACTGCCGAGTGATCCCAAAGGAAAGAGAGCGTCCCGTGACCGCAGACAGTTTTGATCTTTCCCTCTGAGCGGAAACACGGAACAATGCAAAGCATCGCACAGTGCTCTGAGGAATGGAGTTCTTCTTCTCTTCTGAGACAGGCATACCCAGAACTATCAATGACCCACGGAGCTGGAGCATTAACTCTCCAACTCCCAGCGCACCACATGACGTCATGATGTGGGATACCAATACCAAAAATCACAAAGCCATGGCACTGTATTATCAGAATTGCACCCACCCTCTGAGCTTCTACAAGACGGTTGCTTTTAGATCCTTCCAAAGAAACAACCCTTAAATGCTCATTTTAAGGACTGCTATTCTCAATACTTACTGCTGCTCTGCTTTCCAAACCCTCTGGGAATCTGGAAGAAAACCTTCCAAAAGCACACTGCTTATCTGCATCCAGTGCCAGACATCTACGAGAACATTTTCACCGTTCCCGACTGAACAGGCGCCGTGCAGACTGAGAAGTTCTGAGCCTGCCACGGAACCAAAGAGAAACGGAGCGATCTATAAAGTACATTTTGCTTCCATAGCTAAGACACTCAGCAATTCAAAGCACTCCAGGCAGAAGGCAGATTGGACATCTCTAGCTCAGATCCCTCCCTGTCAGGGATTCAAAACCACCTTCACATTATTCCCACACACATCCACTTCTGTCAGCAGTTTCACTTTCAAGAGCTTCTCTAGCTTCTTCCACTAGTCTAGAAGACTGCAATGAACCCACACAGCAATCCCAGAAGATCAGCTACATGCAGAGTAGGAATAGCCAGATCAGACCTGCACAGCTCCTTTGAGAAGGCTTTTTACCCACACTGTCATCTGTTACACTGGGAGTTACAGCAGTGACACCTGCAGCAATTGGAAGCCACTCTAAGAAATTCTGTGGAACATTTCAACATCCTAAATGGTTCAGAGCTGAGTTTTGCAGATGTCCATTTAAAGATGCCAGTTTTAACTATCTTGGTGTAATAGAATTTTAATAGAGCTAGAATTTGCTATGTGCTAAAGGGCTACCGGGAGAAGGAATGCGTTGCCAGCATCAGATGGAAAGCGACAAGAATCCAGATCCCTTACAAGTGCTAGGGGAAAAAAGAGTGCGCCGCGCGGCCCCGGAATCCTGCCCCGCCCCTCCCCCGCTGCCGCTGACACGGCCCCTGCCCCTGCCCCTGCCCCTGCCCCTGCCCGGCCCCACGGCTCCGCCCCCACAGCTCACAGTGCCGTCCCGTACAGCCGCCGCCGCCGCCGCTGCTCCAACGCGCGGTTCCCGCGGTTCCCACGGCAGCGGAGCCGCCGCTGTCGCTGCCGCTGCCGCTGCCGCCGGAGCCGCCACCGCTCCAACGCGCGGTTTCCGCGGTTCCCACGGCAGCGGAGCCGCCGCCGCCGCCGCTGCTGCTCCAACGCGCTGTTCCCGCGGTTTCCGCGGCGCCGCCGCCGCCATAGCACTCCATCGCTCCGTTCATCTGCGGGGGGGGGGGGGGGAGGGGGGCGGACTTCCGTTTCCGGCTTCAGGGACCGGCGCACGCGTAGTGCTATTGCCAGAGCCGCGCGCAGTGGGGGTGGGGTTGTTCGGCGATGGCGTTGGTGGGGGGGCGGTCGCGCAACGTGGAGCTCCTGGCGGAACAACAGTGGCTGCTCCCGCACACGCAGGTGGGGGAGGGGAAAAGGGGGGGAGTGGGGTGACGGAGGGAGAAGGGGGGAATAGGGTGTGGGTGGGTTGGGGCGAAGTTGGGTGGGGGACGGGGATGTGGGGCAGGGGTTGGAGCTAATGGGGCTCGGTGCTCGGTTCTAAGTCCGGGTGCTCAGTTATGGGTCTGGGGGCTCTGTTATGGGGCTGGGGCTGCAGATGTGGGGTCGGGGTTATGGGGCTGGGGTCGGGGTTGTGGCTTCGGGGCTGTCATAGATTCATAGATTCATAGATACATTAGGTTGGAAAGGACCTACAAGATCATCTAGTCCAACCTTCCTCACACCACCATCCCTACCCACCAAGCTACTAAATCAAATCCCTCAGCACCTCATCTAAACGCTTCTTGAACAGTGCTAGGGACGGTGCCTCAACCACCTCCCTAGGCAGGCCATTCCAGTGCCGGACCACTCTCTCAGAGAAAAAATTTTTCCTCAAGTCTAATCTAAATCTTCCCCGGCACAACTTGTGGCCATTCCCTCTCGTCCTGTCGTTAGTTACCTGGGAGAAGAGGCCGACCCCCTCCTTACCACAGCCTCCCTTCAGGAAGTGGTAGAGTGCAATGAGGTCTCCTCTGAGCCTCCTTTTCCCCAAACTAAACAATCCCAGCTCCTTCAGCCGCTCCTCGTAAGACCTGTGCTCCAGACCCCTCACCAGTTTTGTTGCCCTTCTCTGAACACGCTCCAGCGCCTCGATGTCTCTCTTGTAGTGAGGGGCCCAAAACTGAACGCAGTACTCGAGGTGCGGCCGCACCAGAGCTGAGTACAGGGGGATGATCACCTCCCTGCTCCTGCTGGCCACACTATTCCTAATACAGGCCAGGATGCCATTGGCCTTCTTGGCCACCTGGGCACACTGCCGGCTCATGCTGAGCCGAGTATCAACCAACACCCCCAGGTCCTTTTCCTCTATACACTCCTCAAGCCATTCTGCCCCAAGCCTATAGCATTGCATGGGGTTATTGTGGCCAAAGTGCAGGACCCGGCACTTGGCCTTATTGAACCTCATCCCATTGACCTCAGCCCAACTGTCTAGCCTATCCAGATCCCGCTGAAGGGCCTCCCTACCCTCAGGCAGATCAACACATCCTCCCAACTTGGTGTCATCCGCAAACTTACTGAGGGTACACTCAATCCCCTCATCCAGGTCATCAATAAAGATATTAAACAAGACGGGCCCCAATACCGACCCTTGGGGGACACCACTCGTGACAGGACGCCAGCTGGACTTGACTCCATTAACCACTACCCGCTGGGCACGGCCCTCAAGCCAATTCTCAACCCAGAGAAGAGTGAACCTGTCCACACCATGGGCTGCCAGCTTCTGCAGGAGAATACTGTGGGAGACCGTGTCAAAGGCTTTGCTGAAGTCCAGGTAGACTACATCAACAGCCTTTCCCTCATCTACCAGTCTGGTCACCCAGTCGTAGAAGGAGATGAGGTTGGACAAGCACGACCTGCCCTTTATGAACCCGTGCTGGCTGGGTCTGATCCCCTGATTGCCATGCACGTGCCGTGTGATCTCCCTCAAGATCAATTGCTCCATAACTTTCCCTGATACCGAGGTCAGGCTGACAGGCCTGTAGTTCCCCGGATCTTCCTTACGGCCTTTCTTGTAGATGGGAGTCACATCGGCAAGCCTCCAATCTTGCGGGACCTCTCCAGATGACCAGGAATGCTGATAGATGGCAGAAAGCGGCTTGGCAATCACCTCTGCCAGCTCCCTCAGCACCCTTGGGTGGATCCCATCTGGCCCCATGGACTTGTGGCAGTTCAGATGGAGGAGCAGGTCTCTGACTGTCTCTGCTGGGATCACAGGGGGTGTATGATGCACTTCGTCCCAGACTTCCAGGTCAGGGCGAGGAGTATCCTGAGGATAACTGGTCTGTCTGTTAAAGACAGACGTGAAGAAGGCATTGAGAACCTCAGCCTTTTCCTTATCCTCTGTGGTTACATTCCCTGCCGCATCAAGTAAAGGAGGGAAATTCTCCTTAGTTCTTCTTTTACTGTTAATATATTTATAAAAGGATTTTTTGTTCTCCTTTACTGCAGTAGCCAGTCTAAGTTCAAGCTGGGCTTTTGCATTTCTAACTTCCTGCCTGCAAATCTTGGCAAGTTCCCTGTAGTCTCCCCAAGTAGCCTGTCCCATCTTCCAGAGGACATAGACTCTCTTTTTCTCCCGGAGTCTCAACAAAAGATCTCGGTTCATCCACACTGGTCTTTTTCCCCTCCGGCTTGACTTACGGTACTCAGGGACAGCCTGCTCCTGTGCCTTTAAGATTTCAGTCTTGAGGAGGGCCCAGGCTTCCTGGACCCCTTTACCCCACAGGAGCGAGTCCCAAGGGACCCTTGCAACAAGCGTCCTGAACAGGTCAAAGTCTGCCCTCCGGAAGTCCAAGGCAGCAGTTTTGCTAGTCACCCTCTTGATGTCACCAAGAATAGCAAACTCTACCATTTCATGGTCACTCTGGCCAAGACGATCCCCAACCTTCACATCTCCTACTAGTCCATCTCTGTTAGTGAAGAGCAGGTCTAGCAGGGCACTTCCCCTGGTAGGTTCCTGCACCAGCTGTGTCAGGAAGCTATCTTCCACACACTCCAGAAATCTCATGGACTGCTTCCTCTGCGCGGTATTATATTTCCAGCATATATCAGGGAAGTTGAAGTCCCCCATGAGAACTAGTGCTGGCCATCGTGCAACATCTACTAGTTGCTTGTAGAACACCTCATCTATCTCCTCATCTTGGCTAGGCGGTCTATAACAGAGCCCCACCACGATGTCACTCCTACAGACCATCCCCCTGATCCTTACCCACAGACACTCCACTTGGTCGTTTCCAACCTCAAGCTCTTCAACATCAAGACACTCTTTGATATAGAGAGTGTCGATGTGGAGAGGGCGAATGGGGCTGAGGCCGCCACTCCCCCCGCAGGAGGAGCGCTCCAGCAGCGAGCAGAAGCTCATCGACATCCAGAAAACCCACGGGAGGATGCAGCCCGAGAACAAGTCAGCGCGGGGGACCCCGAAACGGGCGGGGAGGGCAAAAGGGGCGGTGTTACAATAAAATGGGCGGGGATCAGCCCATCCTCATTGGTGGGCTTCCATGAAGGGGCGGGGAATACAACAACAGGGGCGGGGGGAACCAGCTGCCCCACTGCTGCCCAATAGCCTCCCCAAAGCCGCCCACTGCTGCCCCATAGCTGCCCTACTGCAGCCACATAGCTGCCTCACTAGTACCCCATAGCTGCCCTATAGCATCCCAATAGCCTTTTCATAGCTGCCCCACTCTTGCCCCGTAGCTGCCCCACTCTTGCCCCATAGCTGCCCCATACCTGCCTCACTGCTGCCCCATAGTTGCCCAATAGCCTCCCTATAACCACCTCATAGCTCCACCACTGCTGCCCCAGAGCCTCCCCATAGCTTCCCCATAGCTGACTCATAGCTGCCCCATAACTACACCATTGCGGCCTCACTGCTACCCCATAGCTGCCCCATAGCCTCTAAATAGCCTCCTCATAGCTACCCCACTGCTGCCCCATAGCTGCCCTACTGTAGCCACATACCTGCCTCATAGCTGCCTCACTGCTACCCTATAACTGCCCCATAGCTGCCACATAGCCTCCCAATAACCTTCTCATAGCTGCCCCACTGCTGCCCCATAGCCTTCCAATAGCCTCCTCATAGCTGCCCCATAGCTGCCTCACTGATGCCCCGTAGCTTACCCATGGTTCCACACTGCTGCCCCATAGCTACCCCATAGCATCCTCATAGCTGCCCCTCTACTGCCCCACAGCTTCCCCACTCTTGCTTCAAAGCCGCCCCATAGGCTCCCCATATCCTGCTCATAGCTGCCCCATAGCCTCCTCATAGCGTCCTCATAACTGACTGACTGCTGACTCACTGAGCCTCAATGCTGCCCCATGACAGCTTCATAGCTGCCCCATAGCTGCTCCTTAGTTGCCTCACTGCTGACCCATAGCCGCCCCATAGCCTCCTCATAGATGGGCCATAGCTCCCCCAATGCTGTTCCATAAATGCCCCACTGCTGTTCCATAGCTGCCCCATTGCAGTTCCATAGATGCCCCACTACTGCCCTATAGCTGACCCATAGCTGCCCCACTGCTGCTCCATAGCCACCTCATAGCTGCCCCACTGCTGCCCCACTACTGCCCCGTAGTCGCCCCATAGGCTCCTCTTAGCTGCCCCATAGCTGCCTCACTCTTGCCCCATAGTTGCCTCATATCTACCCCACTGCTGCCCCATAACCTCCCCATAGTTAACTCACTGCTGCCCCACTGCTGCGCCATAGCTAACTCACTGGTGCCCCACTTCGGCGCAAAAACTGCCCCACTCATGCCCCATAGCCGCCCCATATCTGCCCCGAAGGCTCCCCATATCCTCCTCATAGCTGCCCCACTGCTGCCCCAGAGCTGCCCGACTCTTGCCCCATAGCTGCCCCACTGCTGCCCCTAGCCTCCATATAGCTTCCTCATATCTGTGCATTAGCTGCCTCATTGCTGCCCCATAACTGCCCTATGGCTTCCTCACTGCTGCCCCACAGCTGCCCCATAGCCTCTTCATAGCCTCCTCATAGCTGCCCATAGCTGCCCTATTGCTGCCTCATAGCCACCCCATACCTGCCCCACTGCTGCCCCATGCCTGCCTCGTTGCTGCCCCATAGGCTGCCCCACCTCTGCCACATAGCTGCTCCACTGCTGCGTCACTGATGTCCCATAGCTGCCCCATAGACTCCCCATCGCCTTCTCATAGCATCCCAACTGCTGCCCCTTAGCAAACTCATAGCTGCCCCACTGCTGCCCCATAGCTGCCCAACTGTTGCCCCATTGCAACCCCATAGCTTTTCCATAGCTGACTCACTGCTGCCCCATAACTGCCCCATGGCTGCTTCACTGCTGCCACATAGCTGCCCCATAGCCTCCCAATAGCCTCCTCATAGATACCCCACTGCTGCCCCATAGCTGCCCTACTGCAGCCACATAGCTGCCTCATTGCTGCCTCAATCGTACCCCATAGCTATCCCATAGCTGCCCCATAGCCTCCCTATAACCACTTCATAGCTGCACCACTGCTGCCCCATAGCTGCCCCACTCCGACCTCATAGCCGCCCCACTGCTGCCCTATAACCACCACATAGCTGCCCCACTGCTGCCCCATTGCTGCCCCTCTCTTTCCCCATAGCAGCCTCATAGATGCCCCATAGCCTCCTCATAGCCTCCTCATAGCTGCACGACTGCTGCCCCACAGCTGACGCACTACTGCCTCGTAGCTGCCCCACTGCTGCCCCATAGCCACCTCAGAGCTGCCCTACTGCTGCCCCATAGCCTCCCCTTAGGCTCCTTATAGCTGCCTCACTGCTGCCCCATAGCTGCCCCAAAGCCTCCAGCTAGCCACCTCATAGCTGCCCCACTGCTGCCCTATAGCCCCCTCATAGCTGCCCCACTGCTGCCCCATAGCCTTTCAATAGCCTCCTCATAGCTGCCCCATAGCTGCCTCACTGATGCCCCGTAGCTTACCCATGGCTTCCACACTGCTGCCCCATAGCCTCCCCATAGCCTCCTCATAGCTGCCCCATAGCTGCCCTATGGCTGCCTCATAGCCGCCCCATACCATCCCCACTGCTCCCCCATAGCTGCCTCACTACTGTCCCATAACTGCCCCACTGCTGCCTCACTGATGTCCCATAGCTGCCCCATAGAATCCCCATTGCCTCCTCATAGCATCCCAACTGCTGCTGCATAGCCACCTCATAGCTGCCCCACTCCTGCCCCATAACTGCCCCACTCTTTCCCCATGGCCGCCCCATATCTGACCCATAGCCTCCTCCTAACCTCCTCATAGCCACCTCATAGCTGCACCACTGCTGCACCACAGCTGCCCCATAGCTGCCCCATAGCCGCCCCATATCTGCCCCATAGGCTCCCCATATCCTCCTCATAGCTGCGCCACAGCTGCCCCTCTACTGCCCCATAGCTGCCCCACTGCTGCCCCATAGCTGCTTCATACCTGCCTCAATGCTGCCCCAGAGCAGACCCATAGCCTTCCCATAGCCACCTCATAGCAGCACCACTGCTGCCCCATAACTGCCCCACTACTGCCTCATAGCCTCCCCACTGCTGCCACATTCCCACCTCATAGCTGTCCCACTGCTGCCCCATAGCTTCCCCACTTTTTCCTGATAGCTGCCCCATAGCTGCCCCGTAGCCTTCTCATAGCCTCCCTACTGCTGCCACATAGCCACCTCAAAGCTGCCCCACTGCTGCCCCATAGTTGCCCCACTCTTTCCCCATGGCCACCCTATAGCTGCCCCATAACCTCCTCCTAACCTCTTCATAGCCACCTCATAGCTGTACCACTGATGCCCTTTAGCTCCCTCGTAGCTGCCCACTGTTGCCCCATAGCCTTCCAATAGCCTCCTCATAGCTGCCCCATAGCTGCCTCACTGATGCCCCATAGCTGCGCCATGGCTTCCACACTGCTGCCCCACAGCTGCCCCATAGCCTCCTCATAGCTGCCCCATAGCTGCCTCACTGATGCTCCATAGCAGCACCATGGCTTCCACACTGCTGCCCCACAGCTGCCCCATAGCCTCCTCATAGGTGCCCCATAGCTGCCCAATATTCACCTCATAGCTGCCCCGCTGCTGCCCCATAGCCTACCCATAGCATCCTCATAGCTGCCCCATAGCTTCTTCACTGCTGCCTCATAACTGCCCCATGGCTTCTTCAGTGCTGCCCCATAGCTGCCCAATAGCCTCCCTATAGCCTCCTCATAGCTACCCCATTGCTGCCCCATGGCTACATCCCTGCTGCCCCTTACCTGCCACATAGCTGCCTCATAGCTGCCCCACTGCTGCCCCATACCCGCCCCATAGCTAACTCACTGCTGCCCCATACCCGCCCCATAGCTAACTCACTGCTGCCCCATAGCCTCCCCGTAGCCACCTCATAGCCGCTCCACTGCTACCCCTTAGTTGCCCCACTCTTGCCCCATAGCCGCCCCATATCTGCCCCATAGGCTCCCCATATCCTTTTCATACCTGCCTCACTGCTGCCCCATAGCTGCACTACTACTGTAACATAGATGCCCCACTGCTTCCCCATAGCCTCCCCATAGCTTCCCCATAGCTGACTCATTCCTGACGCATAACTGCCCCATGAGTGCCTCACTGCTGCCACATAGCTGCCCCATATCCTCCCAATAGCCTCCTCATAGCTACCCCACTGCTACCCCATAGCTGCCCTACTGCAGCCACATAGGTGCCTCATAGCTGCCTCACTCGTACCCCATAGGTACTCCATAGCTGCCCCATTCTTGCCCCATAGATGCCTCACTGCTGCCCCATAGCCTCCCCACTACTACCCCATAGCCTCCCCACTGCTGCCCCATCGCTGTCTAGCTGCTGCCCCGTAGCTGCCTCACTCTTGTTCCATAGCTGCCCCACTGCTGTCCCATAGCTGCCCCATAGCCTCCCCATAGCCCTCTCATAGCTGCCCCATAGCTGCTTCATTGCTGCCCCATAGCTGCCCCACTGCAGCCTCACTGCTGTCCCATAGCCTCCCCATAGCCTCCCCATAGCCTCCTCATAGCTGCCATACTGCTGACCCATAGCCTCCCCATAGCCTCCTCATAGCTGCCATACTGCTGCCCCATAGCCTCCCCATAGCTTTCTCATAACTGCCCAATAACTCCCTCATTGCTGCCCCATAACTGCCCCATGGCTGCCTCACTGCTGCTTCATTGCTGCCACATAGTTGCCGCACTGCTGCCCCATTGCTGCCCCATTTTTGCCCCATAGCTGCCCCACTACTATCCCACAGCCTCTTCATAGCCAACTCATAGCTGCCCCACTCTTTCCCCGTAGCTGCACCACTTCTGCCCCATAGCCTCCCCATAGCGTCCTAATACCTTCCCCATAGCTGCCTCACTGCTGCCCCAAAACTGCCCCATGTCTGCCTCACTGCTGCCCCACGGCTGCCCCATAGCTTCCCAATAGCCTCCCTATAGCCTTCTCATAGCTACCCCACTGCTGCCCCATAGCTGCGTCTCTGCTTCCTTATAGCTGCCCCACTGCTGCATCACTACTGCCCCATAGCCGCCACATAGCCTCCTCATAGCTGGCCCATAGCTCCCATATTGCTGTTCCATCGATTCCCCACTGCTGTTCCATAGCTGCCGCATTGCGCATTGCAGTTCCATAGATGCCCCACTACTGCCCTATAGCCACTCCTTAGCTGCCCCATAGCTGCCGCACTACTGCCCCATAGCGGCCCCATAGCTCCCTCATTGCTGCTCCATAGCTGCCCCATAGTTGCCTCATATCTACCCCACTGCTGCTCCATAACCACCCCATAGCTAACTCACTGCTGCCCCACAGCTGCCCCATAGCCTCCCCATAGCCTCCTCATAGTTCCCCCACTGCTGCCCCATAGCTGCCCTACTGCAGCCACATAGCTGCCTCATAGCTGCCCCACTCCTGCCCCATAGCCGCCGCATAGTTAACTCACTGCTGCCCCATAGCCTACCCATATCCACCACATAGCTGTTGCACTTGTGCCCCATAGCTGCCCCACTCTTGCCTCATAGCTGCCCCATAGCTGCCCATCAGGCTCCACATATCTTCCTCATACTTGTCTCACTGCTGCCCCATAGCCACCCCATAGGCTCCTCTCAGCTGCCACATTGCTGTACAACTGCTGCCCCATAGCTGCCCTACTCTTGCCAAATAGCATCCCCACTGCTGCCCCATCGCCACCTCACTGCTGCCCCATAGGCTCGCCATAGCCACCTTATAGCTGCCCCATAGCTGCCCCACTGCTGCCCCATAGCTGCCCCACTGCTATCCCATAGCTGCCCCAACTTTGCCCGATAGCTGCCCCAATACTACCCCACAGCCTCCCCATAGCCAACTCTTAGCTGCCCCACTCTTGCCCTATAGCTGGCCCACTTCAGCCCCATAGCCTCCCCATAGCTTCCTCATTGCTTTCCCATAGCTGCCTCACTGCTGCCCCATCGCTATCCCATAGCCTCCCTGTAGCCTTCTCATAGCTACCCCACTGCTGCACCATAGCTGCCACGTAGCTGCCTCATATCTACCCAACTACTGCGCCATAGCCGCCCCTTAGCTGCCCCACTTCTGCCCCATAGCTGCATCACTGCTGCCCAATAGCGGCCCCATACCTGCCTCTCTGCTGCCCCATAGCTGCCACATAGTTGCCTCATATCTACCCCACTGCTGCTCCATAGCCGCCCCATAGCTAACTCACTGCTGCCCCACTGCTGCGCCATAGCTGCACCACTCATGCCCAATAGATGCCCCATATCTGCCCCATAGGCTCCCCATATCCACCTCATAGCTTCTTCACTGCTGCCCCATTGGCTGCCCCACTGTTGCCCCAAAGCTGCCCCATATCTGCCCCATAGGCTTTTCTGAGCTACCCCATAGCTGCCTCACTCCTGCCTAATAGCGTCCCCATACCTGCCTCACTGTTGCCCCACACCTTCCCCATAGCCTCCCCACAGCCTCCTCATAGCTACCCCAGTGCTGCCCAATAGCTGCCCAACTGCTGCCCTATAGCTCCCTCGTAGCTGCCCACTGTTGCCCCGTAGCCTTCCAATCTCCTCCTCCTAGCTGCCCCATAGCTGCCTCACTGCTGCCCCATAGCTGTCACATAATTGCCTCATATCAACCCCACTGCTGCTCCATAGCCGCCCCATAGCTTCCTCACTGCTGCCCCATTGCCTCCCCAAAGCTAACTACTCACTGCTGCGCCACTGCTGCCACATAGCTGCCCCACTGTTGCCCCAAAGCTGCCCCATATCTGCCCCATAGGCTCCTCTAAGCTGCCCCAAAGCAACCTCACTCCTGCCTATTAGCGTCCCCATACCTGCCCCACGGCTGCCCCATAGCTTCCCCATTGCCTCCCCATAGCCTTCTCATAGCTACACCACTGCTGCCCCATAGCAGCCACATAGCCACCTCATAGCTGCCCCACTGCTGCCAAATAGCCACCTAATAGCTGCCCCATAGCCTCCGCATATCCTTCCCATAGCATCCTCATAACTGCCCCATAGCTTCCTCACTGCTGCCCCAAAACTGCCCCATGGCTGCTTCACTGCTGTCCCATAGCTGCCCCATAGTCTCCCCATAGTATTCACATAGCTACCCCACTGCTGTCCCATAGCTGCCATATAGCTGCCTCATAGCTGCCCCACTGCTGCTCCATAGCCGCCCTATAGCTAACTCACTGCTGCCCCATAGCCTCCCCGTAGCCACCTCATAGCTGCCCCTCTGCTGCCCCATAGCTTCCCCACTCTTGCTTCAAAGCCGCCCCGTATCTGACCCATAGTGTCCCCATATCCTGCTCATAGCTGCCCCATAGCTGCCCCATAGCCTCCTCATTGCGTACTCATATCTGCCTGACTGCTGACTCACTGCTGCCTCAATGCTGCCCCATGGCAGCTTCATGGCTGCCCCATAGCTGCTCCATAGTTGCCTCACTGCTGACCCATAGCCGCCCCATAGCGTCCTCATAGCTGGCCCATAGCTCCCCTAATGCTGTTCCATAGATGCCCCACTACTGCCCCATAGCCAACCCTTAGCTGTCCCATAGCTGCCTCACTGCTGCCCCATAGCTGCCACATAGTTGCCTCATATCTACCCCACTGCTGCTCCATTGCTGCCCCATAGCTAACTCACTGATGCCCCATAGCCTCCCCATAGCTAACTCCCTGCTGCCCCACTGCTGCGCCATAGATGCCCCACTCATGCCCCATAGCCGCTCCATATCTGCCCCGTAGGCTCCCCATATCCTCCTCATAGCTGACCCACTGCTGCCCCATAGCTGCCCTACTCTTGCCCCATAGCTGCCCCACTCCTGTGCCATAGCTCCCCCGCTACTGCCCCACAGCCTCCCCATAGCCACCTCATAGCTGCCCCACTGCTGCCCCATAGCTGCCTCTCTGCTTCCTTATAGCTGTTCCACTGCTGCAACACTACCGCCCCATAGCCTCCTCATAGATGGCCCATAGCTCCCCCAATGCTGTTCCATAAATGCCCCACTGCTGTTCCATAGCTGCCCCATTGCAATTCCATAGATACTCTGCTACTCCCTATTAGATGCCCCACTACTGCCCTAATAGCTGACCCATAGCTGCCCCACTGCTGCTCCATAGCCACCTCATAGCTGCCCCACTGCTGCCCCACTACTGCCCCGTAGCCGCCCCATAGGCTCTTCTTAGGTGCCCCATAGCTACCTCTTTGCTGCCCCATAGCTGCCTCACTGCCCCATTGCGGCCCCATAGTTGCCTCATATTTACCCCACTGCTGCTCCATAGCCGCCCCTTAGCTAACTCACTGCTGCCCCACTGCTGCGCCATAGCTAACTCACTGGTGCCCCACTGCGGCGCAATAACTGCCCCACTCATGCCCCATAGCCGCCCCATATCTGCCCCGTAGGCTCCCATTATCCTCCTCATAGCTGCCCCACTGCTGCCCCATAGCTGCCCCACTCTTGCCCCATAGCTGCCCCACTTCTGTCCCATTATTGCCCCACTACTTCCCCTTAGCCTCCCCATAGCCAACTCATAGCTGCCCCACTGTTGACCCACAGCTGCCCCACTGCTGCCCCATAGCTCCTCCGTGGCTGACTCATAGCCGCTCCATTGATGCCCCATAGCCTTCCCATAGCCTCCTCATTGCCGCCCCACTGCTGCCCCATAGCTGCCCTACTACTGTCCCATAGATGCCCCACAGCTGCTCCATAGCCTCCCCGTAGCTTCCCCATAGCTGACTCACTGTTGCCCCAAAACTGCCCCACTGTTGCCTCACTGCTGTCCCATAGCTTCCCAATAGCCTCCCCATTGCCACCTCATAGCTGCTCCACTCCTGCTCCATAGCTGCCCCACTCTTTCCCCATGGCCACCCCATATCTGATCCATAGCCTCCTCCTAACCTCCTCATAGCCACCTCATAGTTGTTTCACTGCTGCCCCATAGCTGCCCCACTCTTGCCCCATAGCCGCCCCATATCTGCCCCATAGGCTCCCCATAGCCTCCTCATAGCTGCCCCACTGCTGCCTCATAGCTGCCTCACTGCTGTCCCATAACTGCCCCATGTCTGCCTCACTGCTGCCCCATAACTGCCCCATGTCTGCCTCACTGCTGCCCCTTAGCTGCCTCACTACTGCCTCATATCCTCCCAATAGCCTCCTCATAGCTACCCCACTGCTGCCCAATAGCTGCCCTCCTGCAGCCATATAGCTGCCTCATTGCTGCTACACTCACGCCCCATAGCCGCTCATAGTTAACTCCCTGCTGCCCCATAGCCTCTGCATAGCCACCTCATAGCTTTTCCTCTGCTGCCCCATAGCTGCCCCACTCTTGCCTTATAGCCTCCCCATATCTGCTTCATTGGCTCCCCATATCCTCCTCATAGCTGCCCCATAGCTGCCCCATTCTTGCTCAATAGCTGCCCCACTGCTGCCCCATAGCTGCCCCACTACAGCCTCAAAGCGGCCCCACTACTGCCCCATAAACTTCCCATGGCCAACTCATAGCTGCATCACTGCTGCCCCATAGCCTTTCCATAGCCTCCTCATAGCTGCCCCATAGCTGCCTCACTTCTAACGAATAGCTACCCCATGGCTTCCTCATTGCTGCCCCACAGCTGTCGCACTCTTGCCCCATAGCTGCCCCAATGCTACCCCATAGCCGCCCCATAGGCTCCTCTCAGCTGCCCCATAGCTGCCCCAGTTTTGCCCAATAGCTGCCCCACTACTACCCCACAGCCTCCCCATAGCCAACTCATAGCTGCCCCACTCTTTCCCTATAGCTGCACCACTTCTGCCCCTTAGCCTCCCCATAGATTCCTCATAGCTTCCCCATAGTTGCCTCACTTCTGCCTCACTGCTGCCCCATAGCTGCCCCATAGCCTCCCTATAGCCTTCTCATAGCTACACCACTGCTTCCCCATAGCTGCCACATAGCCACCTCATAGCTGCCCCATAACTGCCCCATGGCTGCTTCACTGCTGCCCCATAGCTGCCCCATAGCCTCCCTATAGCCTTCATATAGCTGCCCCACTGCTGCCCCATAGCCGCCCCATAGCTAACTCACTGCTGCCCCATAGCCTCCCCGTAGCCACCTCATACCTGCCCCTCTGCTGCCCCATAGCTTCCCCACTCTTGCTTCAAAGCCGCCCCATATCTGACCCATAGTGTCCCCATATCCTGCTCATAGTTGCCCCATAGCTGCCCCATAGCCTCCTCATAGCGTCCTCATAGCTGCCTGACTGCTGCCTCAATGCTGCCCCATGGCAGCTTCATGGCTGCCCCATAGCTGCTCCATAGTTGCCTCACTGCTGACCCATAGCTGCCCCATAGCGTCCTCATAGCTGGCCCATAGCTCCCCTAATGCTGTTCCATAGATGCCCCACTACTGCCCATAGCCAATCCTTAGCTGGCCCATAGCTGCCTCACTGCTGTCCCATAGCTGCCACATAGTTGCCTCATATCTACCCCCCTGCTGCTCCATTGCTGCCCCATAGCTAACTCACTGCTGCCCCATAGCCTCCCCATAGCTAACTCACTGCTGCTCCAATGCTGGTGTGCCATAGCTGCCCAACTCATGCCCCATAGGCGCTCCATATCTGCCCCGTAGGCTCCCATTATCCTCCTCATAGCTGACCCACTGCTGCACCATAGCTGCCCTACTCTTGCCCCATAGCTGCTCCACTCCTGCGCCATAGCTCCCCCGCTACTGCCCCACAGCCTCCCCAAAGCCACCTCATAGCTGCCCCACTGCTGCCCCATAGCTGCCTCTCTGCTTCCTTATAGCTGTCCCACTGCTGCAACACTACTGCCCCATAGCCGCCCCATAGCCTCCTCATAGATGGCCCATAGCTCCCCCAATACTGTTCCATAGCTGCCCCACTGCTGCTCCATAGCCACCTCATAGCTGCCCCACTGCTGCCCCACAACTGCCATGTAGCCGCCCCATAGGCTCCTCTTAGCTGCCCAATAGCTGCCTCTTTGCTGCCCCATAGCTGCCTCACTGCTGCCCCATTGCGGCCCCATAGTTGCCTCATATCTACCCCACTGCTGCTCCATAGCCGCCCCATTGCTAACTCACTGCTGCCCCACTGCTGCGCCATAGCTAACTCACTGGTGCCCCACTTCCGCGCAATAACTGCATCACTGCTGCCCCATAGCCGCCCCATATCTGCCCCGTAGGCTCCCATTATCCTCCTCATAGCTGCCCCACTGCTACCCCATAGCTGCCCCACTCTTGCCCCATAGCTGCCCCACTTCTGTCCCATTATTGCCCAACTACTTCCCCTTAGGCTCCCCGTAGCCAACTCATAGCTGTCCCACTGTTGACCCACAGCTGCCCCACTGCTGCCCCATAGCTCCTCCGTGGCTGACTCATAGCCGCTCCATTGATGCCCCATAGCCTCCCCATAGCCTCCTCACTGCCGCCCCACTGCTGCCCCATAGCTGCCCTACTACTGTCCCATAGATGCCCGACAATTGCTCCATAGCCTCCCCGTAGCTTCCCCACAGCTGACTCACTGTTGCCCCAAAACTGCCCCACTCTTTCCCCATGGCCGCCCCATATCTGACCCATAGCCTCCTCCTAACCTCCTCATAGCCACCTCATAGCTGCCCCACTCCTGCCCCATAGCTGCCCCACTGCTGCCCTGTAGCCCCCTCATAGCTGCCCCACCGCTGCCGCGTATTCTTCCTATAGCCTCCTAATAGCTGCATCACTGATGCCCCATAGGTGTCCCATGGCTTCCACACTGTTGCCCCAAAGGTGCCGCATAGCCTCCCCATAGCCACCTCATAGCTGTTTCACTGCTGCCCCATAGCTGCCCCACTCTTGCCCCATAGCCGCCCCATATCTGCCCCATAGGCTCCCCATATCCTCCTCATAGCTGCCCCACTGCTACCCCATAGCTGCCTCACTGCTGCCCCATAACTGCCCCATGTCTGCCTCACTGCTGCCCCTTAGCTGCCCACTTCTGCCCCATAGCCTCCCCATAGCTTCCTCATAGCTTCCCCATAGTTGCCTCACTTCTGCCTCACTGCTGTCCCATAGCTGCCCCATAGCCTCCCTATAGCCTTCTCATAGTTACCACACTGCTGCCCCATAGCTGCCACAAAGCCACCTCATAGCTGCCCACCTGCTGCCAAATAGCCACCTCATAGCTGCCCCATAGCCTGCCCATGGCCTCCCCATAGCATCCTCATAGCTGCCCCATAGCTTCCTCACTGCTGCCCCATAACTGCCCCATGGCTGCTTCACTGCTGCCCCATAGCTGCCCCATAGCCTCCCTATAGCCTTCACATAGCTACCCCACTGCTGTCCCATAGCTGCCATATAGCTGCCTCATAGCTGCCCCACTGCTGCCCCATAGCCGCCCCATAGCTAACTCACTGCTGCCCAGTAGCCTCCCCGTAGCCACCTCATAGCTGCCCCTCTGCTGCCCCATAGCTTCCCCACTCTTGCTTCAAAGCCGCCCCGTATCTGCCCCATAGGCTCCCCATATCTTGCTCATAGCTGCTCCATAGCTGCCCCATAGCCTCCTCATAGCGTCCTCATAGCTGCCTGACTGCTGCCTCAATGCTGCCCCATGGCAGCTTCATAGCTGCCCCATAGCTGCTCCATAGTTGCCTCACTGCTGACCCTTAGTCGCCCCATAGCGTCCTCATAGCTGGCCCATAGCTCCCCTAATGCTGTTCAATAGATGCCCCACTACTGCCCCATATCCACCCCTTAGCTGGCCCATAGCTGCCTCACTGCTGCCCCATAGCTGCCACATAGTTGCCTCATATCTACCCCCCTGCTTCTCCATTGCTGCCCCATAGCTAACTCACTGCTGCCCCATAGCCTCCCCATAGCTGCATAGCTGCCACATCGTTGCTTCATATCTACCCCACTTGCTGCTCCAATGCTGGTGTGCCATAGCTGCCCCACTTCTGCCCCATAGCCGCTCCATATCTGCCCCGTAGCCTCCCCATATCCTCCTCATAGCTGACCCACTGCTACCCCATAGCTGCCCCACTCTTGCCCCAAAGCTGTTCCATATCTGCCCCATAGGCTCCCCATATCCTCCTCATAGCTGACCCACTGCTGCCCCATAGCTGCCTCTCTGCTTCCTTTTAGCTGCCCCACTGCTGCATCACTACTGCCCCATAGCCGCCCCATAGCCTCCTCATAGCTGGCCCATAGCTCCCCCAATGCTGTTCCATAGCTGCCCCACTGCTGTTCCTTAACTGCCCTATTGCAGTTCTATAGATACCCCACTACTGCCTATTAGATGCCCCACTACTGCCCTATAGCTGACCCATAGCTGCCCCACTGCTGCTCCATAGCCACCTCATAGCTGCCCCACTGCTGCCCCACTACTGCCCTTTAGCCGCCCCATAGGCTCCTCTTAGCTGCCCAATAGCTGCCTCTTTGCTGCCCCATAGCTGCCTCACTGCTGCCCCACAGCGGCCCCATAGTTGCCTTATATCTACCCCACTGCTGCTCCATAGCCGCCCCATTGCTAACTCACTGCTGCCCCACTGCTGCACCATAGCTTACTCACTGCTGCCCCACTTTGGCGCAATAACTGCGTCACTGCTGCCCCATAGCCGCCCCATATCTGCCCCGTAGGCTCCCATTATCCTCCTCATAGCTGCCCCACTGCTGCCCCATAGCTGCCCCACTCTTGCCTCATAGCTGCCCTACTGCTTGACCATAGCTGCCTTACTACTGCCCCATTGCCGCCCCACTGCTGCCCCATAACGTCCCCATAGCCTCCTCATCGCCAACAAGTTTGGCGATATGGGGCGGTATGGGATGATTTTGGGAGATATGGGGTGAAATAGGGCCGATATGGGGTGGTATGTGGCGATATGTGGCAGTATGGGGCAATATGCGGTGATGTAGGAGCAATGTGGGTTGATATTGGGCGATATGGGAAGATAATGGGGAGATACGTGGTGAAATAGGGGCAATAGGTGGTGGTATGGTGCGATATGGGGATGATATGGGGCGATACGGGGAGATAATGGGCAGATTTGGGTGAAATAGGGGCAATATGGGGCGATAAGGGGCGAAATGGTGTAATATAGGGGCGATATGGGTGTGATAGGGGGGTTTATGGGGTGATGAGAAGCGATATGGGGTGATATGGGGTGATAGGGGGCAATATCGGGGCCATAAAGGGTGATATGGGGGAGATATTGGGGCAGTATGTGGCGATATGGGATGATATGGAGTGATATTGGGGGATATGGGGTGAAATAGGGGCGATATGGGGTGATATAGGAGCAATATGGAATGATAGGGGGTGATACGGGCCGATATGGGGTGACATTGGGGTGATAGTGTGTGATGGGGTGATATGGGGGAAGTATGGGGTGAATGCGGTGGTATAGGGTGATAAGGGGTGATATGGGGCAGTAAGGGGTAATATGGGGTGATATTAGGAGATATGGAGTGATATTAGGAGATATGGGGTGAAATAGGGGCAATATGGGGTTAGGATTTGGGTTAACATTGGGGTGACACCTTTGTGCCCCCAGGTACGAGGTGGATGACATGGATGAGGAGGGCAAAGAGTGAGTGCCCCACAACTGCCCCACAGCTGCGCCTTCAAACCCCCACAGCCCCATCCCTGCCCCGTATCTCCCCCATATCTCCCTATATCACCCCTTATCATATCTCTTATCTCTTCCCCTGCAGGCAGCACACACTGAGCTGGCGCCGTGTGATCCCACTGCCCCTGCGCCCCCATATCTCCCCATTTTTCCCGCATATCTCCCCATATCTTATCTCCCGCAGACAGCACACTCTGAGCCAGCGCTGCGTGATCCCACTGCCCCTGTCCCCCCATATCACCTCATATTTCCCCATATCACCCCATATCTTATTTCACATCTCTTATCTCTTCCCCCGCAGACAGCACATGCTGAGCCCACTGCCACAGTGGAAGGCGAACCCGGAGACGGACCCCGAAGTGCTGTTCCAGCGGGAGCAGCTCGTGCTGGCCCTATACCCGCAGACCACCTGCTTCAACTGCGCCCTCATCCATGCACCCCCGCAGGCGGGTATGACCCCGAACCCACAGCACAAAGCACGGCCCCAAACACACCCCAAATAGCCCGAACCCTCAGCACAAAGCACGGCCCCAAAAGGGCAGGGACTCACCCCAATACCCGGCCCCAAAAGAGCAGGAACTCACCCCAAAACCCATCCCCAAAACACACCGTCCTGACCCCAAACCCACAGCACAAAATCCCCACCCCAAAAACACCACCCTGCCCCAAACTCACAGCACAAAACCCGGCCCCAAAAGGGCACGAACTGACCCCATAACCCAGCCCTATAAGGTCGATATCTGACCCCAAAACCCAGCGCCAAAATCCTGCAATTCCACCCCAAAATCTCAGCCCCAGAATCCCATTATTTCCCCCAAATGTCAGCCCCAAATCCCATTAGTTCCCCCCCAACCCCACAGTTTTCCCCCTGACCCCATAATTCCCCCCCGTGACCCTGTAATTTCCCCCCCAACCCCATAAATTCCCCCCTGTGACCCCATTATTTCACCCCCTGACCCCATTACTTCCCCTATTCCCCCCCGACCCTATAATTTCCCCCTGACCCCAGAATTGCCCTATAACAGCTGCAGGACGATTCCTCGGTGCTGTTTGAGGACACGTGGTACGCTGACGGATATTCATCGCCGCTCAACGTCGCACAGCGCTACGTCATGGCCTGCAGGGACACCAAGAAGAAGCGACCCCGTGGGGCCGTTTTGGGGCCATGACAGGATTTGGGGTTTTTGGGGTCATTAGGGCCGATTTGGGGTCACTTTGGGGTCACTCTGGGGCCCTTTGGTGCACAGTGCTGCGCCGTGGCCTGCAGGGACACCAAGAAGTGACCCCTTAGGGGATTTGATGGGGTCCTTAGGGGGGAATGGCAGGCCATGCCCGGTCACCGCCACTAAGGAAAATTCCAGCTGGCAACTGTAAAGGAGCACTTACTGATTTTGAAAGGCTGGGTGAGGTGCAATTACACCATAGAGTTTGGTTATTGAAGACTGCGTCTACGGGACAGACATCCCATAGTTTGGTTTTATTTTTTCCGGTATAATGGAATCTCAGGCAGAAGTCCGTTTTTATAGATCCTAAGAAATCTATTTCTTGTGGCTCTAATTTGGCAGACGGAAGATATGGAACCCATCCGTCCCAATTATCTACTAAATTTGTGCCAGTAAAGATTGCTTGTAAGGGACCAGGGATTGGCCACTCGTCTATGGGAAAGCCCACCAAGCAGGTAGAGAAGGGGTTTTGCGCAGTTATATTAGCAAGTGTAAGCCACACATTCGTTTTTGGGAGGGTAATAAAACCAGTAGAGAGTCCTGAAATTTCAAGAAGTCAAGTCCATACAGTAGCTGGTCTCATCCTTCCTTGGTTGTGTTTTCATCTGTTGTCGACCAAGTCTGTTCCTCCTGGTATGGTTTCACGTTCTTCGCGGGGATCCACCTGGGGCCTTTTTCTGTGGAGACACAAGCATAACCTCTCCCCCATGTGACAAGAGGATATGGCCCCATTATCATACCTGTTTCTGGGTGGCGAATCTACACCGGAGCCTTGATTCTTGTTTCCAATGTGGTATTTGAGCTAAAATGTCCGACTATCGGGGGATTGGTATCTAGCAGAGAACAATTCAAAAAGTGGAAAACATAAAGAGCTTCATGTAGTCGCTCCTCAGGAGGGGAAGCTCCCATTCCCCCTTTCTGTTGTGCTAAAGATTGGTGTGACCGCTCAATCAGTGATTGACCTGGAGAGGAATGAGGGAACCCGGTGATGTGCATAATGCCCCAGGAATCCAGGAAGGCTTTTGTCGCAGCAGAGGTATATGCAGGACCATGATCTGTTTTTCATTGGGAAGGGATACCTAATGTAGCAAAAGCACGCAGCAAACGCTTGCGAACATCTCGTGCCTTTTCTCCTGTATGACAAGAGGAAAATAAAGCTCCGGAAAAAGTATCAATCGAGGAATGGATATATTTTAGCTTACCAAACTCTGGGTAATGTGTGACATCCATTTGCCATAGCTGGAGGCTCCGCAGATCTCTGGGGTTAACCCCCCCTGCTGTTGATGGGAAAGATTGCCTCTGGCAGTCGGGACATACCGCTATAATGTTTGATGCTTGTTGGGAGGTAAGCCCAAACTGTCGTTTAAGACCTCCAGCATTCTGATGAAAGAAGTAGTGGCTAAGTTTAGCTTGCGCTATTCGGTCTGGTAAAACATGGACTGACAGTGTCAACATATCAGCTTGACAATTCCCTTCTGCTGTGAAACCAGGTAAAGATGTGTGTGAGCGGATGTGCATTACAAAAGAAGGATGAGTGCGGGAGTCTAAAAGAAAAATAAGTTCCTGTAACAAAATAAACAATGAAGAGGGAGAAATATTGCGTAATACGGATGCTTCTGCTCGCTGAGCAATTCCTGCAACATAAGCTGAGTCGGTAATAAGATTGAAAGGCGTGGACCATTTCTGAAAAACTCGGACAACAGCAGCTGGTTCCACTGTTTGTGGAGAACCAGAAACAACTTCAATATCCGAATCCCATTGCTTCTGTTGATTATCCCACCATAAAATAACTGATTTGTGTGATCTTCTGGACCCATCCGTAAATCTGGTAAGGGCCTGCAGCGGCTGATCACTTCTTTTTGGTGTGGATGTGAAGTGGACATTGAGGTTCAATAGCTTGTGTGACGGTGCGTGGGAAGTAAGGCTGCCTGTATAGCCTGCCAATGCCATGCTAAAGGCATCTGCTTGCTGATAAAGCCATTGTAAATACACATTTGTCATGGGTAAACAAATCCAGGAAAAGTCTGCCCCTGATAACATCAGCAAGCGCTGCCTAGCTTTGATTCTCAGGGAAGCAAACATCTCATGCTGTGTCAGAATTGTCTTTGTCAACTGGTTTGGCAAAAAAATCCATTCAATAATGAATAGTGGGTCTGGCCTTTGAAAATCCCACTGAAAAATTAGCGCATGAGGTTGTCGAGCAGAGTTGAGGATCATTAGAAAAAAAAAGTAACTCCGGGGCACACCGATGAGCTTGTCTGTTAGTGCTAGCTGCGGCAACTTTTTGCAAGGCACTAGCCGCTTGAGAGCCATGACTGCGGGGAGAGCATAAATCAGAATCCCCTTTCAGTAGTTCCAAATCTGCATTAGAGATACCCAGCAGCGCTCAGACCCAGTTAATTGATGCCAACAATTTTTGTACATCGTGTCAATTTTTCACATCAGTTTGTCTTTGTAAGGGCTAGGGAATGATAGTCTGGGCTGTGATGCGCCAGCCTAAATATTTCCATGGTGATGTTTTCTGAATTTTTTCAGGCTCAATACAGAAACCTGCCGAATTAACAGCAGTTGTAATGAGGGCTACTGCTTCCTCCACGATCTCGTGATGTTGTGCGGCCACTAAGATGTCGTCCATATAATGATACGATAAAACATTTGACATTGTGTCTCGAATGGGGCTAAGCACTTTAGCTACATACCACTGACAAATGGTGGGGCTATTTTTCATTCCTCGTGGCAGCACAACCCACTGGTATCTCTGCAATGGGGCTTGCATGTTGATGCTTGGAACTGAAAAAGCAAATGGAGGGGCATCCTCAGGGTGTAATGGACTATAAAAAAGCAGTCTTGAAGATCAGTGACAGTCAAATGCCAGTCTCGGGGAATCATAGTGGATGACGGGAGGCCTGGTTGAAGGGCTCCCATACTTTCCATAGCATCATTAATTTTTCTGAGGTCATGGAACAAGCACCATTTCCCAGTTTGTTTCTTAATGACAGATCCAGGTGAGTTCCAAGGACTAGTGGAGGGTACAATACATCCTTTTGCTAATTGTTCCGCTACCAAGTCTTGGAGGGCACAAAGTTTTTCTAGCGGAAGGCGCCATTGATCCACCCATCTAGGGGTATCTGTTTTCCATATTCGCTTAAGGGGGTCGCACCTCTCAATGGCCCCTCCCGAAAATCTGACTTGATAGTGACTCCCCACTGAGCCATAACATCACGGCCCCATAAATATCATCGGAATTGGCAACACAGACGGTTTGATAGTAGCTACCCCATCCTCAGGTCCTCTGATTTGAATGAACTCAGCACTTTGCTGGCTGTTCCTTGCACCTCCCACCCCAGCTAATGTATGTGATGATTTGTACGATGTAACCCAAAACCAAAGCCAAGGCCTACCCCTTCTCTCACCCTGACACTCGAACCAAACCTCCGCCTAAACCTAACCCTACTATCTAAGCCTAAGCCTAACCCTTACAATTGCCCTAGCCCTAACACTAACCCTTTTCCTATACCTAACCCTGACCTCAACCCTGATCCTAAGCTATCCCTAACCCTAACACCAAACCCTGGCCTAACCCTAACACTAACCCGTGACATCATTTGAATCCTAATCCTATTCCGAACCTTAACCCTATCCCAAGGCCTAACCCTACTGTGACCTTTACACTCAAACTAACCCAACCTCGATCAATAAATACAAATGGAATCCTAAACCTAAACCTAAACCTAACCCTAAACCTACTGCTAACACCAAAAGTCAGCCTACTTTTCTCCCTAAATCTAATCATAAATCTAAAAAAATCTTTGTCCCTAACCCTAATCATAAATCCAATCCAAACTCTGAAACTTTCCCCAAACCTATCCCTATTCCTAACACTTACTCTTACCCTAAGTCTATCCCTAACACTAACCCTTCTCCCAGACACAACCCTAAAGCCAACACTAATCCTAACCTAATCTTTATCCTAATCCTAAACCTAATCCTAACTCTTACCCTAATTCTAACTCTACCCTAACCCTAACTCTGACCCTAAAAACCAAACCCACATTTAAGCACAACCCTAATCCCGACACCTAGCATCAGATGACCACAACCCTAACGGAACCCTAACCCTAACACTAATGCTATTATTACCCCAAACCCTAACCCAAGTACTAGACCAAACCATACCCCTATCCCTCACCCTAAAACTAACAACCCTAACTAAACTCTAACCGTAACCCTCTCCCTAATAGTAACACTAATCATCTTTTAAACACCAATGTTATTCCTATTCCTAAACCTTACCCAATCTCAAAATGAAATCCAAGGCCGGTGCCTTCTCACACCCTAACGATCAAACCAAAACTACATCTAAACCTAACCCTAAATCCAGTCTGAACCCTAAACCATACACTTGCCCTGGTCTTAACACTAACCCTTTACCTATACCTAACCCTAACCTCAACCCTTATCCTAACCCTAACCCTAACCCTAACCTTGACACTAATTTGAGGCCTTTTCCTAATAGTAACCCGAAACCTAATTTGAATCTGAATCCTATTCTTAACCTTAACCCTGACACATGACCTAACTCTACTCTGACCCTAAAAGTCAAATTAACCCTACTCCTTACCCTAAACCTAAATCTAAACCTAAACCTAAACCCTAAACCTAAACTTCACAAGAACACTCAACCTAATCCTAGCACTAACCTAAACTAAAACTAAAACAACTTTTTTGCTAACCCTAATCCTAAATCTAAGCCTAAACCCAAAACTCCCCCAAACCTGACCCTAAACCTAATCCACCCCGAAACCCTTACCCTAACCCTAACCCCAAACACCCTAATAGTAGAACTAAACCAATCCTTCACCCTAACCCTAAACCTAACAATTTAACTCTGACCCTAAAACTCAAACTAACCCAACATACACCTTATACTACCTAGGTTAGGGTCGGGCTTAATCTGGGTTTTGTGTTGGAGTCAAAGGGATAGGGTTAGGGTAGAGTTAGAGTTAGGATGAAGGTAATGCTTACAGATATGTTTAGAGAATGGAACAGGGTTACGGTTAAGGTTAGGGTAAGGTTTAAGGCTAGGCTTAGGGTCAGATTTAGGGCTAGGGTTCGGGTTCCTTTTAGGTTTAGGGATAGGGTTAGGGGTACGATTAGGTATTGTACAATGCTAAGTGTTAGCTTCTGGGTAAGGGTTAGGGTTAGGGTAAGGGTTAGATTCAGGGTTAGGGTTAGGGGTAGGGTTAGCATTGGCATTAGGGTTAGGGTTATGGTAAGAGTTAGGATAGTGATTGAGATAAGGTTATGATAAGGTTTAGGAATAGGGTTAGGGTTAGATTAGGGTTAGGGTAAGATTGGGGTTTGGGTTAGGGTTAGGGTTAAAGTTAGGGTTACGGTAAGGGTTACGGTTACGGTTAGATTAGGGTTAGGGTTAGGGTTAGGGTTAGGGTTAGGGTTAGAGTTAGGGTTAGGGTTAGGGTTAGGGTAGGGTTAAGGTTAGGTTTAGAGTTAGGGTTAGGGTTAGGGTTAGATTTAGGGTAGGTTTAGGGTTAGGGTTACGGTTAGGATTACGGTTACGGTTAGATTAGGGTTTGGGTTAAGGTTAGGGTTAGTGTCAGAGTTAGGGTTAGGGTTAGTGTTAGGGCTAGATTAGGGTTAGGGTTAGGGTTAGGGTTAGGGTTAGGTTTAGGGTAGGGTTAGTGTTAGGGTTAGGGTTAGGGTTTGGGTTAGGGTTAGGGTAGGGTTAGGGTTAGGGTTAGGGTTAGGGTTAGGGTTAAGGTTAGAGTTAGGGTTAGGTTTAGGGTAGGGTTAGTGTTAGGGTTTGGGTTAGGGTAGGGTTAGGGTTAGGGTTAGGGTTAGGGTTAGGGTTAGGGTTACCGTTACGGTTAGATTAGGGTTAGGGTTGCGGTTAGGGTTTTGGTTAGGGTTAGGGTTAGGGTAATAGTTAGGGTAGGGTTAGGGTTAGCGTTTGGGTTACGGTTAGTTAGATTAGGGTTAGGTTTAGGGTTAATGTTAGGGTTAGGGTTAGGATTAGGGTTAGGGTTAGGGTTAAGGTTAGAGTTAGGGTTAGGTTTAGGGTAGGGTTAGGGTTGGGGTTAGGGTTCGGGTTAGGGTTAGGGTTAGAGTTAGGGTTAGGGTTAGGGTTAGAGTTAGGATTAGGGTTAGGGTAATAGTTAGGGTAGGGTTAGGGTTAGCGTTTGGGTTACGGTTAGTTAGATTAGGGTTAGGTTTAGGGTTAATGTTAGGGTTAGGGTTAGGATTAGGGTTAGGGTTAGGGTTAAGGTTAGAGTTAGGGTTCGGGTTTAGGGTAGGGTTAGGGTTGGGGTTAGGGTTCGGGTTAGGGTTAGGGTTAGAGTTAGGGTTAGGGTTAGGGTTAGGGTTAGGGTTAGGGTTAGGTTTAGGGTTAGGGTAGGGTGAGGGTTAGGGTTTGGGTTTGGGTTAGGGTATGGTTAGGGTTACGGTTATGGTTAGGGTTAGGGTTAGAGTTTGGGTAGGGTTAGGGTTAGGGTTAGGGTTAGGGTTACGGTTACGGTTAGATTAGGGTTAGGGTTGCGGTTAGGGTTTGGGTTAGGGTTAGGGTTAGGGTTAGGGATAGTGTTAGGGTAAAGTTAGGGTTGGGCTTAGGAGTCAGGTTAGGGTTAGAGTTAGAGTTAGGGTTAGGGTTAGGGTTAGAGTTAGAGTTTGGGTTAGGTTTAGGGTTAGGGTTAGGGTTAGGGTTAGGGATAGGGTTAGGGTAAAGTTAGGGTTAGTGTTAGGTTTAGTATTATGGTTAGGGTTAGGGTACGGTTAGGGTTAGGGTTAGGATTAGGGTTAGGGTAAGGGTAGGGTTAGGGTTAGGGTTTGGGTTAGGGTTAGGGGTAGGGATAGGGTTAGGGTTGGGTTTAGGGTTAGGGTAGGGTGAGGGTTAGGGTTTGGGTTTGAGTTAAGCTAGGGTTAGGTTAGGGTTATGGTTAGGGTTAGGGTTCGGTTTAGAGTTGGGGTAGGGTTAGGGTTAGGGTTAGGGTTAGGGTTAGGGTTAGGGTTAGGTTTAGGGTTAGGGTTAGGGTTAGGGTTAGCGTTAGGGTTAGGGTTAGGGTTAGATTTAGGGTAGGGTTAGGGTTAGGGTTAGGGTTAGATTTAGGGTAGGGTTAGGGTTAGGGTTAGGGTTACAGCTAGGATTACGGTTACGGTTAGATTAGGGTTAGTGTTAGGGTTAGGGTTTCGGTTAGGGTTAGGGTTTGGGTCAGCGTTAGGGTTAGGGTTAGTGTTAGGGTTAGATTAGGTTTAGGGTTAGGATTATGGTTAGGGTTAGGGTTAGGGTATGGTTTAGGGTTAGGGTTAGGGTTAGGGTAGGGTTAGGGTTAGGGTTAGGGTTAGGGTTAGGGTTAGGGTTAGGGTAGGGTGAGGGTTAGGTTTTGGGTTTGGGTTAGGGTATGGTTAGGGTTAGGGTTATGGTTAGGGTTAGGGTTAGGTTTAGAGTTTGGGTAGGGTTAGGGTTAGGGTTAGGGTTAGGGTTAGGGTTACGGTTACGGTTACGGTTAGATTAGGGTTAGGGTTGCGGTTAGGGTTTGGGTTATGGTTAGGGTTAGGGTTAGGGTTAGGGTAGGGTTAGGGTTAGGTTTTGGGTTAGGGTTAGGGTTAGGGTAGGGTGAGGGTTAGGGTTTGGGTTTGAGTTAGGCTAGGGTTAGGTTAGGGTTATGGTTAGGGTTAGGGTTCGGTTTAGAGTTGGGGTAGGGTTAGGGTTAGGTTTAGGGTTAGGGTTAGGGTTAGGGTTAGCGTTAGGGTTAGGGTTAGGGTTACGGTTACGGTTAGATTAGGGTTAGGGTTGGGGTTAGGGTTTGGGTTAGGTTTAGGGTTAGGGTTAGATTTAGGGTTATGGTTAGGATAGGGTTAGGGTTAGGGTTATGGTTAGGGTTAGGGTTAGTGTTAGTGTTAGGTTTAGGGTTAGGCTTAGGGTTTGGTTTAGGGTTAGGGTTAGGGTTAGGATTAGGGTTGGGATTAGGGTTAGGGTTAGGGTTAGGGTTAGGGTTAGGGTTAGGGTTAGAGTAAGAGTTAGGATAGGTATTGGGATACGGTTAGTGTAAGGGTTGAGAATAGGGTTAGGGTTAGATTAGGGTTATGGTTACGGTTAGGAATAATGTTGGAGGAAGGAAAAGGTTTAGGAATTGGTTCACGGTTAGGGTTACTCTTCTGGTTAGTATTAGGTAAGGGTTAGGGTACTGTTGGGAATAGGGTTCTGAATAGGATGAGGATTGGGAATAGGATTAGGTTTCGGGTCAGATTTAGCACTAAGTTGCGTGTTCCTTTTAGGTTTAGTGATAAGGATTAGGGGTATGTTTAGGTATTGTACAGTGCTAAGTGTTAGCTTCTGGGTAGGTGTTGGGGTTAGATTAAGGGTGAGGGTTAGGGTTAGGACTAGATTTAGGATTAGTTTAGGCATAGGTTTTCTTTGAGTGTTAGGGTGAGAGAAAGGTTGATTTTGGGTTTGGTTTTGGAATATTTTTGTGTTTAAGAATAGGAACTGGGTTAGTATTTGGAATATGTTTTGGTTTAGTGTTAGTGTTAGGGTGGGGGTTAGAAGTTAGGTGAGCGTTTTGGTAATCTAATGCTTTGTGTTAGGCTTAGGGTTGGGCTATTTCTTGAGGTTGGTGTTAGGGTCAGCTTTAGTTTGAAGGTAGATTTAGAGTCCAAATTATGGTCATGCTTTGGATTAGGTTTAGAGTTAGGGTAAGATTTAGGTTTCCTTTCAGTGTTAGGCTGAGAGAATTGTAGGCTTTGTGTTTTTGAGTTTGTGTTGGGTTTTAGAATATGAATAGGATTTGTGTTTGGCTTAGGATTTGGGATAGTATTAGCGTTAAGGTTGGGGTTAGAGGTGGTGATGGCTGTGATAATCTAATGCTTTGTGTTAGGTTTAGGTTTGGGCTTAAATTTGGGGTTGGTTTTAAGGTCGCATTTAGATGTCAGGTAGAATTAGAGTTAAACTGAGGTAACGGTTAGGATTAGATTTAGGGTTACGATAAGGTTTAGGTTAGGGTTAGGGTTTGGTTCCAAGTTGTTTTTAGGGTTAGGGTTAACGTTAGGTTTCAGGATGGGGTTAGGAATCTAGTTAGGTGTTAGGTAAGGTTTAGTCCTAGGGTTTCAGTTCGGGTTAGGTGAAGTGTTAGTTTTACAGTTAGAATAAGTTAGTTAGTGTTAGGGTTAGGTTTTGGTGTAGATTTAGGTTTAGGGTAAGGGTTAGGGATGTAGATGAAGGTTAAGCTTTGGCTAAGGGTGAGTTTTAGTATTTGATTTAGCATTCCGTTCAGGTCTAGGTTAGTTTGAGTGTTAGGCTGAGAGAAGGGGTAGGCCTTGGGTTTGGTTCTGGCTTAGTGTTAAGTTTAGGAATAGGAATAGTTTTGGTGTTTGGATTGGGTTTAGGGTTAGTACTAGGGATTGGATTGGGGTTAGTGTTAGGTGAGATCTGCGGTAATCTGATGCTTTCTTTGAGGCTTGAGGTTGAGCTTAAACATGGTGTTGGTGTTAGGGTAGGATTTAGGGCTAGGGTTTGGTTGCGGGTAGCATTAGGTTTAGGTTTAGGGGAAGGGTTTTGGTTAGGGTAGAGGTTAGAATTCTGGTTTGGGTTAGGAATAGGGTTATGGACAAGGTAAGCTTTAGTCCTAGGTTTACAGTTAGGGTAAGGTGAAGTGCTGGTGTTCTAGTTAGGAGAAGAGTTAGGTTTAGGTTTAGGTTTTTTTTTTTGTAGATTTAGGTTTTGGGTAAGGGGTAGATTTTAGAAAACATGAGATTTCTGGTCAGAGTAGGGTTGGGCCTTAGCATATGGATAAGGTTAGGATAAATGTAGGGTTCGTTTCAGGTCTAGGTTAGTTTGAGTGTTAGGCTGAGAGAAGGGGAGGGCCTTGGGTTTGATTTAGGGTTAAGATAAGGTTTAGGAATAGGAGTAGGTTTGGAGTTTGGATTGGGTTTGGGGTTAGTATTAGGGCTAGGTTTTGGCTTCGAGTTAGGTGAGGGGTGTGGTAATCTGATGCTTTGTTCAAGGTTTAGGGTTGGGCTTCAATTTGGGTTTTGGATTAGGATCAGAGTTAGGGACAGCTTTAAAATAAAGTTAGGATTCGGGTAATAGCTACAGGGATGCTTATGGAAACGATTTGGGTAAAGGGTAAGTTTTAGGCTTAGCTTTAGATTTAGAGTTAGGTTTAGGTTTAGGATTAGAGTTGTGGTTTTAGTTGGGAGTAGGGTTAGTGCTAGGTTTGAGGTTAGGGTTAGGGTTAGGTTTAGCATTTCAAGTAAGGCTTAGGGCTTTCTAGTGGTATGTCCGGTAGCTTTACCTGCGAGCTGTACCTAGAGTTCGGAACGACAGGTCTCTGCACAGAAGTTACCCAGCCCAGGGGCCGTCCGAGGACGGGGTGCTCCCCTGGAGTGGGAATTCCACAGCAGAGTCGCCTGGATCCGAGTCACGGCACCAAATTGTTATAGGCGTGAAGAGAATGATACGCACCAACCGTTGCCAACAGTAAGGAATTTATTGAGCAAGCAATAAATGAGCGGAACAGCGCTGGGCAGCCGGGAGTCTCCTCTGCACCAGAGGTGCTCAACAGGGCCCCCCATCCCCTCTTTTCATTGTCCCTTATCTCTGCATTCATGTCTTATCTTTCTCTTCCTGGGCTGCGCCGGCTGTTATCTGGGGGTCGTTCTCTGTCCCCTGGTGATCGAGATGATGAAGGCCGTAGTTTTCCTCAGCTTCGATCATGTGCGCTCAAGAGGAGATTTTCACTTCCTTTTCTTTTGCAGTTTCTCAGAAGGTCACTGCTATCTGTTGTTCATTGTCCAGGTGTTAGAACTAAGCGCTGTGGCTCCAATATGCACAAACTACAAAGCTTTTAGACAAAACATCAATATATCTATTTTGAGACTTCTACAAACTACATAGTTCTCAGGAAAAAAAAAAAAAAAAAAACAACGCTGAAAAACACTGACACATCTGTCTCGAGTCGGTTTGATTAACAAGTAGAGAACTCGTTTTTACCACAATCCTTACCCTAAGCCTAACACTCACCTTAAACCTAACCCTAACCCTGTACCTAGCCTGAACCCTAAGCATAACCCTAAACCTATCCATATTCCTATCCTCAACAGTAACCTAAACCCTAATCCTAACACTGACACTCAACCTAGTTCTAATGCTGTATCTAACCTTAGAACTAAAACAAACCCTATCCCTAAGCCTAATCCTAAATCTAATTCTAACCCTTACCTATACACTATCCCTATCCCCAAAACCCTTTTCCTATACCTAACCCTAACCACAATATTTACCTTAACCTAGCCCTAACACCAATCCCAGGCCTAACCCTAACACTAACCTGAAACCTAATCCTATTCCTAACCTTAACCCTAACCAAAGGCCTAACCCTAATGTGACCCTTACACTCAAACTGACCCTGCCCCTAACCCTGAACACAGATTGCATCCTAAACCTAAACCTATACCTAAAACTTCCCCTAATGCTAACGTGAACACCCAACCTAATCCTAGCTCTAAACACAATCATAAAACTGAGAAAAACTTTTTCCCTAACCCTAATCCTAAATCTAATCCGAAACCTAAAACAATCCCAAACCCTTTCCCTATCTCTAACCCTAACCCAGAATCTAAACCTAACCCTATTACTAAACCCAACCTTACACCTAACCCTATTCCATAACCTAAACTTACCCTAACACTTTAAAACTAAATCTTTCCCTAATCGTAACCCTAAACCTAAACATAACCTTACCCTAGTACCAAAATAAACTTACCCGTAACCCTAACCCAAAACCTAACAGAACCCTAGCCCTAACCATAATCCTAACCCTGACTCAAACCCTAAATCTAACACCAATCCTTACCCTAAACAGAACTCTAAGCATTTCCCAAATCCTAATTCTAACTCTACCCTAACCCTAACCCAAACTCAGACCCTACCACAAAACCCAAGTTTAAGCCCAACCCCAAACCTAACCAAAAGCATCAGATCACCACAACCCTCACCTAAATCTATCCCAAAACACGTTCCTAATATTAAACCAAATCCTAATCCAAACACTAACCCTACAACTATTCCTAAACCTTTACTTAACACAAAACCAAACCCGAGGCCTACCCCTTACCTCACCCTGACACTCAAACTAGCCCTACCCCTAACCCTACATACAAATCGAATCCTAAATCTAAACATAAACTTAATCCTAATGCTACTCCTAACATGAACAGTTAACCTACTTCTGTCCCTGATGCTAAAACTCAAATTATCCCTAAAAAGAAATCTACACCAAAACCTAACCCTAACCTAAACCCTAACCCTAACCAGTCACAAAAAAGGCCTGAATCCATACAGCCTTTTCACTGTGAAAATTTGGGAGAGAAAATCTGGCTTATCATTCAGATCTCAGGTTTAAAGAAATCTAAAAACAAAACAAAGCATGCAGTTCCCAGATTCCCAGCAAAATTTTTCCCCATACTTTCACCACCATAGATTGAGAAGACCATTTGCTGGACTTACACAGTGTCAGCAGGGTGAACCACATTTTGTCAGTGCACAACATTAATTACCACTTGCTCCACAGGCACAGGACAGACGGCCTCAACAGTTAAGCACCCGGCCACTACAGGGATACACTTTCTGATTCACACTGCTGCAAAACGGCACCCATCTATTGTGCAACTACCTGTTGTAAACTGTAACACAGAAACTCTAGCAGCTATGGAAATCAGGAAAGAAATACTTCAAGAACTAATCAATACTTCTACTCAAAGGACGTATGAATATACTTCAAGTATACTTCAGCTTCCAGGACCACGACATCCCGAGGTCCTGGAACAGAAAAACAACTCCTAATTTAATTCCAGAAATGTATCAAGAAATTAGGTCAGTGAGATTAAGACATTCACCCAGACAGCCACAGCTCATGAACCTCACCTTCATTTCCACCCAACAGAATAATGCTATGTAAACTACAGAGCATAACACGCCCTGCCCCCTTTCTTGCAATATCATGAATATAAAATCCCTTTTCTTTTTTTTCCGTTATCCAAAATTTACATACAAATACCTTCTTGATCATATTTAACGTGCACTCAAAAACAGCATCAAAGATCTGAGGTATTTCAGCAGCGATGTGCCCACCCAGCTTGTTTACAGCCACAGCCACAGCCACAGCACCCAGTACTGCAGGCTCTCTAGCAGCTGGAACATTTCTCTGGTAGTCAAGGAGAGCGGCACCCAACAAGGGAGGAACAAAGTTTTCAGCAACCTAAATCAAAAGCAAGACATGGTTAGAGCAGTGCAGTTACCCAGCAAAGCCTCACACAATTACACAGCAGTTGGGAAAGAAGCTAAAAATGAACTTACACGTCCACATGCTTCCCACACACTGTGTTCATCCAGCAGTGCTTGCCTGAGGGCTCTCTTACACCTTCCTGCTTCCCCTTAGGACTGCTCTCAGCTGACACTACCTGAAACACTCAAAACACAGCTCAGGCCTACCCCTGTATGATCACAGCTTATCATCCTTCCTGCAGATACTGCAGTTCTGAAGCCAGTTCCTGTGAACAGAACTGTGTTAACTGCACTGCAGCAAAAGAGCAGAGTTCCTCCTGAATGTGTCGTATCAACTCTTTGTATGCCATATTTACTTACCATCTGAGGATCGTTGGACCTGCTCACCCAGCCAGAAATCAGTTCTAAACTTTCCCTTTTTACAGTCCTCATCCTTCTAACCAAGGGCTGCTTGATTTCCACTTCGCCTGAAAGGTAGCAAAGCTGCACTGAATCTGGGTTAAGATGCGTCAACAAACAGATTCCCTTCAACTCGTTCCAGAAGATTTAGAATGTTTCACTGTTATACCCAAATGACATAGAAGGAAGATCTCTCATTCATGTTATGCAGATTAAAACCATTTTCCCATTACTTCAGCTCCATGGATCCAAGTTGCAATTTAGTATTCCACTGCTACTGCTGACAGCACACTCTGCCAGCACAACTCAGAAACAATGCTGCAGCTTCTTTTTCAAGGAAGGGAATGCTCCTTCAGCTCTCAGGATCATGCTTACCTCTGGTTCTAGCTGCGTGATGACAAGAACCAACCTATACAGTGTTCCAAAGCACGCTCCTGATTTTGTCACAAACATAACTGTTCCAACTTGTCTTTACTACAAGGAGCCCAATTCTTACTTCATTTTCTCACGTCCAAGTCCATGTAAGTCTCGTCAGTAGAACTTGCCCTAACTGAGTGCACAGCCACACAATCATAACAGTACATCCAAGGAAAACTTCACCAGACTGCAGCCAGGGAAACAAAGGCAGAACTGCTCCTGCTGCCATCAGAGATAACAGCTGTGAGAACACACTCTGAGCCAAGTGCCATCTCAATGGCTGTTGCTCGAGTAAAATGTCACGACTACAAGTCCTAGCAACTGCTTCCTATTTCTGTCGGCGTGTTTTATTTTTGTTTTAAGCACCTTCTGGCAATTAGAGCTGCAGAATCAAAAGAATGCATTAAGTTCTGAGAAGCTACGTCAAGGTGTATTGATTGCATGGGTAAGAAAGTCTGTCATAACACTGCTCCAATAACCAAGTCACTTCATTTGTCAAGGGATGCTACAGCAGCACATTCTACTTCGATATCATAGACCCAATTTTTTCCAGGTAACAGTGGTTAGGTAACTCGGGTAGCTCCTAATTCCTCCTCAGTGATTACCAGTCTAGTTGATGACAAATCTGAGGCGCCTTCACTGAAGTTACACTTCTGCAATGAAGCTTTTTCAGTAGTAGAATATCACCAAACCAAAACTCTGCCAACGTTCTAGGGTCTTTTCTTATCTAAAACGATTAAGTCAGAACTTACAACTGTGTCTCCACAAGACTGCTATTAGTCACCAGTCTCCGGTACCCTTCCTAAACTCACACTTGAAGAGCTTTCCTCCTTCCGGAATCAGAGTTTCTTTGAACAAAACATCTGGCTAACAAAAACAAGAACCTAAGCAAGCACATTTTCAGGCATTCTCTTGCCCAAACGCACGCACAAAGAAACAACAAAAACCACCACCACCAACAGACACACAGTGAGATAAGCCCAGCAAATTCACAACCTGATTATGTGCACTGCCCATCCCGCTGTTAGGAAGGACGTGCAATTTCTTACCGTCAGCCTCAAGAGCTGCAGACATGTTTTCACTTGGGCACTTGGACACATTCAGCATATCTAAATCAATTCTTCCCAGCTGAATCACAAAGGGGCGGCCAGCTGCTTTCCATGCCCTTACGCTGCTTTTCAGAATGCTACCAAGCTGCGTAACGGCTTCAGGATCCTTCAGAACATCAACATTCTGTGGAAAAGAACTGAGCTAACACCATTCAGTCAATGAAAACGCCATTTATCTTCTAATACAAAAACGGTCACTTTCACGTGTTTATCTTACACGCTGGGTTAAAGCATGTTCTGTCAAGTTCTTCAACTGGATTTAAAACAGTCTCAACTGTTTAGGTCTCCTTCAACACTTCTACTGCCAGATCAACCATTGCTTTATAAAAGTTCAGCACAGCCAAGTTCACTTCATTCCACAGGTAAAAAAAAAAAAATGTAATAACAACAAACATTCAGCAGTTTTACTTTAGTTGAATACACAAAATGTATGGTCTGACTTTTGTTGCCTGCTGAATTCTGCAGTCCCATACTGGATTACGGACCTGCATGTGTTTTTCTATCAGATGCTCCTGTACAGTCCGGTCTGTCAGCGCCCCAACCACGTATCCTACTGCTCCATAGAACGGATGCACCTGATTGAAAAACAAGAAGTCAAACAGAAAGTTAAGGAAGACTCACCAAAAATGTACAGCATTCAGAACTAGCAGGTAGTAAAAGTTCAAAATGGGTTTCCAATGACTAAATACCCACTTCCCACCTCAGTTCACAAGATCCTTCTCCATCCTTTCCTTCCTTACTCCACATGTAAAGCAAGCCTCTGCTCCCCTCCAATACGGGCAGGAAGTTAGAAATGCAAACGCCCAGCTCGAACTTAGACCGGCTACTGCCGTAAAGGAGAGCAAAAAATCCTTTTCCAAATATATTAACAGTAAAAGAACTAAGGAGCATTTCTCTCCTTTACTTGATGCGGCAGGGAATGTAACCACGGAGGATAAGGAAAAGGCTGAGGTTCTCAATGCCTTCTTCACGTCTGTCTTTAATAGACAGATCAGTTAACCTCAGGATACTTTTTGCCCTGACCTGGAAGTCTGGGACGAAGCGCATCATACACCTCCTGTGATCCTAGCAGAGACAGTCAGAGACCTGCTCCTCCATCTGAACTGCCGCAAGTCCATGGGACCAGATGGGATCCACCCAAGGGTGCTGAGGGAGCTGGCAGAGGTGATTGCCAAGCCGCTTTCTGCCATCTAGCAGCATTCCTGGTCATCTGGAGAGGTACCACAAGATCGGAGGCTTGCCAATGTGACTCCCATCTACAAGAAAGACCGTAAGGAAGATCCGGGGAACTACAGGCCTGTCAGCCTGACCTCGGTATCAGGGAAAGTTATGGAGCGGTTGATCTTGAAGGAGATCACACGGCATGTGCATGGCAACCAGGGGATCAGACCCAGCCAGCACGGGTTCACAAAGGGCAGCTTGTGCTTGTCCAGCCTCATCTCCTTCTACGACTGGGTGACCAGACTGGTAGATGAGGGAAAGGCTGTTGATGTAGTCTACCTGGACTTCAGCAAAGCCTCTGACACGGTCTCCCACGGTATTCTCCCGGAGAAACAGGCAGCCCGTGGTGTGGACAGGTTCACGAGAATTGGCTAGAGGGCTGTGCCCAGTGGGTAGTGGTTAATGGAGTTAAGTCCAGCTGGAGTCCCGTTACGAGTGGTGTCCCCCAAGGGTCGGTATTGGGGCCCATCTTGTTTAATATCTTTACTGATGACCTGGACGAGGGGATTGAGTGTACCCTCAGTAAGTTTGCGGATGACACCAAGCTGGGAGGATGTGTCGATGTGCCTGAGGGTAGGGAGGCCCTTCAGCGGGATCTGGATAGGCTGAACAGCTGGGCTGAGCTCAACGGGACGAGGTTCAAGAAGGCCAAGTGCCGGGTGCTGCACTTTGGCCACGGTAACCCCATGCAATGCTATAGGCTTGGGGCAGAATGGCTTGAAGACTGTACAGAGGAAAAGGACCTGGGGGTGTTGGTTGAGCCGGGCATCAACATGAGCGGGCAGTGTGTCCAGGTGGCCAAGAAGGCCAATGGCATCCTGGCCTGTATTAGAAATAGTGTAGCCAGCAGGAGCAGGGAGGTGATCATCCCTTAGACTCAGCTCTGATGCGGCTGCACCTCGAGTACTGTGTTCAGTTTTGGGCCCCTTACTACAAGAAAGACATCGAGGCCCTGGAGCGTGTTCAGAGAAGGGCAACAAAACTGGTGAGGGGTCTGGAGCACAAGTCTTACGAGGAGCGGCTGAGGGAGCTGGGATTGTTGTGATCCCTCCCTAGTGCAGTTATCGGCAAGCCTCGACCATCTCCAAAGGTGAGCCACTCTTTCCTCATTAACTATCTGTATACCATCTACTTAAGCCCATCAAAAATATACCATCTTTGGCACCATTTCTTTTGGATGCTATTCTTGGGGGTTATTTGCCCTACACCATGACAAGGGGGTCGGCCTCTTCTCCCAGATAACTAATGACAGAATGAGAGGGAATGGCCACAAGCTGTGCCGAGGAAGATTTAGATTAGATTTGAGGACCAATTTTTTCTTCAAAAGAGTGGTCAGGCACTGGAATGGCCTGCCTAAGGAGGGGGTTGAGGCACCATCCCCAGCGCTGTTCAAGAAGCGTTTAGATGAGGTGCTAAGGGGATTTGATTTAGTAGCTTAGTGGGTAGGGATGGTGGTAGGAGGACGGTTGGACTAGATGATCTTGGAGGTCCTTTCCAACCTCACGCATCTATGAATCTATGAATCCTACTATGTGCATTCCAGAGACTTCCTTGCTTTTACCCCCATATCCTGAAGTAAGCCCTCTCAGGCACGTGCTTTCTCTTACAATAGCTCCATTTCTTTCTTTTACGGAACTTTGGGCTGACTCAAGTGCAGGAAAAACAGAAGCTGGAACTCATTACCTCCTCTGCCCCACATTCCCAAGTTACTGCAATGCATCAGCCTACGCTGTGCGTGCACTGCACTCCATCAGAGCACATTCCCCTGCAGGTACTCTCTTGCCCCTGCACATGCCAGACCCGTAAGTACACTACCACAGCAGAACATTCTCCTTCGCTAATCAAGACCTCAAATTTACATTGACCATCTCATTTCAAAGCATTCTAGAAATAAAGAATTTCAACTCAGCACTCTTTACATTATGAAGATCTCAATTAGAATTCTTGGAAGGAGAAGGAATCTGACCGTACCACCTGTAACATAACGCTCTCACTGACACACACCGTGACTGAGAAACACAATTCAAGTCTTAAAGACTACTACCAATTCATTTTTGATGTGTCACGACGCTGACTGCCTTCACAAATTTACTCACACTCCTGAATTCAATGTACCTGATGTGGCCGAAGGTCACAGATGACCGTATTAATATTGTTCAAGACTTCATCAATGCAAGGCATCACTTCTCCCACCCGAACCTGAACAAAATGTCGGCGGCACTTCTGTGCTATTTTTATCAAGGTATCACAAGCTGTATCTCACAAGCCATATCCTGGACTCCATCGTGGGTTTCTAAATTAAATCACATCAGTTACTGCTTTCTATTTCCCCCAGACATGCACATATACTGCGCATAATTTGTTTTTCATTCAGAAAGTCAGAACAGCAAGTGAAAGAGATGGTCACCATGCAGAAACTCAAACAACTTGCTGACTGCTGTCTTCAAAAACTCCCAGTGAGCTCTCAAAAAACGTGGGTATTGGCCTACTATGTACGTTCTGTTGGATGCAATAGTGGCTTTATTGTCTGTTCCTCTCTTTTGTTCACAGAGCCCTGGGGGATCCTACAATATAACATACGATTAGTTTTCTCCCAAGTTCACAGACCGGATGAGCAGTATAAAGGCTAAAATAAGCGGCAGTAACCATACAGGAAAGTAGTTGCCATTATCAAGCTCAAAGCCAAAATATTTTAAGGAAAAAAAAAAAAAAAAAAAAGAATAAACCAACCAACTGCCCCAGTTTAGGATCAGGACAGTTCCATAAGTTTCAACCAAACCAAGAACACCGCATTTTCAGTCACGCGATTTAGGTGCAACTAATAACTGCTGCAGGGCAGACTGCAGCAACCCAAAGTGCTGAGTACTGAGCAACCAGCTGATAAACATACAGGTGTTACACAGCAAGCAGGGGAAACTAACTCCTCTCTGCCTATGGCATCACAATGACACATTTCACTTCTGTAGGCAACGTCTTCTTCCCATGCTCTTTCCACACACACTTACTAAAACTTCAGCGGCAGAAGAGAAGGTGCTAGCTGCTTCAAAGCAACACACGTTACTTTGCTTCGTTAAGGTTACTCTTACTTCATTAGTGCTTCCTTCCTGGGTCTGTGGCGTTCCTAAAGCAAAATCTTTCATCATAAGCCAAATTTTCTCTCCAAAATTTTCACAGTGAAAAGGCTGTATGGATTCAGGCCTTTTTTGTGACTGAGGAATTCATCAGCCTAAAATTCAGAATATGACATTCCCCATTCAATTATTCTCATCAACGTTTGCTAGACAGGGCAGCTCACTGAAGAACACAGAGCAGGATCTTCTGAAGCTCAATTTCTTGAGCATGAATTACAAAGCTCAACAAAGCTGTCAGTCTTGTGCCATGGTACCTTCATTCCTGTCACAAGGGATCTTTTTTCATCCTCTTCATGCATCGCCCGCTGACTGAGCCTATTGCCCAACAGAGCGCATTCAGGTTTCCCAGGAGCAGTCCGTCCCATGCACTTCTTGTGAAGCTTTTCAGCCATTATTCGTTCTGTGTCTGCACAGCCCAGATGTGTAAGATACACTGAAAGAAAATAAACAGTAACAGTAAGCAGGCATATTTTTTTAAGCAACAAACTGGATCGCATCTCTATTAAGTTGAATTCTTCTAAGAGAGACAAAATCAAAATGCCAAACACAACGGCTCTTTTGTGAACTTGTGACAGAGCAAGCTAAAGATTTAAACCCAGATCTGCTAGGATTGTATGACATGAGAGAGAATGACCTCGTGTATCAGACAGATCAGTAAAGTTACTACGTTCAATTAATAACGTGTACGTATTCATGAGCTGTTGGCAATATGGATCTGGCTAGCTCTGAGGGACATCACACTGCATTTAGCAATTTTCCTCTTTTCGTTATTGCAGTGCCAGTACCTCTGCTGGTTTTAGGAAACCACCATTACAATGGAGATGGTTCTCCTGAACTACACCAGGTGAGAAGTTTCAGCTTTAACAGCTCAGACAATTCCATTAGCCCCTGAAACGATTGGGGCCGCTAATGGAAGCCAAATTCAAAATCTCACCAAACTGAGAGCAGCATTAGGGTCAGATTCAGCAATGGATTTTTACAGTGCCACTTTTCCTGTCACTCCATACACTGGATCTGGAAACATCGCTAAGGCTGAGAATATGCTGAAGCAGTTTCAGTACAGTAAGGAGGAGTTTTAACACTAAAAACATAGAGATCAGAATAAATCTACTGTTAACTATACTGCACAAGTACAGCAGTGAAAACACACGAGCACAGCAGTGAGAATACAAAAAGGTGCGTTTTACATTCATAAAGCCGTTAACAAACACTCAGTGCTTTCTTCCCCTGTTTGCGTTTAAAAGAAGAATGTTCTCACTGAAGTCTCATGAACTGACCCTACAGCTGAGAGATGCGATGACTTTCAGATTCCCCTTCTCCCCTGCCCCCCACGTAACCCTGCTGCACGCATGCTCCTGGTGCAGCCGCACGGACCTACAGGACAGCAGTTCTCGCCACTTACCCAATGCTTCTCTCATATTTCTGTAGAAGGTTATGGAATCTGTATCCTTCGTGAATTCTCGTACTACGTCCCCTTGACCATTTCCACCACGAGGACTCCTTCAGGTTTAGCCATACTGCCAACCATCAGCGATCGAACCTACGTTACAAAGGGGAGCTCCAACTGGACTGCACCGTGACGTGAAAATAAAGGTGTGTGTCCTGCACTTCCTCAGGCCATCTCATACACAAGCAAACGGGAAGGACAAATTCTGAAGCGATACGCTAACTAAAAACCCATTCAGAGTACAGCTGATCTCTATCTCTGCAAGAATCAGAGTTATTTAAAACAAGTATCATACCGTCCAGAGCTTCAGAAGATGTATGTCTTAAAGATCTTTTCAACACAAGCACGTTTTCTCCTCAAACACCTGCCCTTTAATTGGCACTGCAGCTCTTCTACAACTGAGTCTGTAACAATGCATCTGTTTTTAATGCTACGGTAAACTGCCTGGTTTTTTAAGTCTCATTCCTGAGGAGAAAACACAACTCCTCCAGACCAAGTCATCGAATAAAATATCAAGTTATCCTCCTTCTCTGAACAGCAGTCAGCTCCATCTGCATGAACCCCGGTATGATCCACACTGGAAACCATTACTTACAGAAACTGCTAGCAAGATTTAGCAGATCTACTACACAAATCCTAGACAGCAATTCTATTACCAAGTTACCAAGAAGCTTCTGAGCTGCTCACATGGGAGAAAATAGGTTTGGTACATTTAAATAAACCATACAGATGCGTATTCTTTTCTTTGATGTTTATAAGCGGGACTATTCATAGTGCGCTGAATCAATTCCCAATTACCCAAAGCAAGAGAAGCTCTCTCAAGTCATCCTTTACACGGAGAAGCCTCTGAATTTAGGAGCAGTGTCCAAACTTGTACAGTATTTGTACTGAAGCGTGGATTACCTTGGATAATACAGGCAAACAAAGCTGTCTCCTTGGAGGAACATCAAAGCGCTGACTTCCAGAAAGCAGTGGAGAAGCAGATGGTGAGAACGGACTTTCCCTGCAGAGCTCAGCAGTAGAGGATTCCAACGTTCAAGACAAATCTGGAAAACTTCAGTTTCTTCTACTTCCGATACCAATAACAGATCATGAAGAGCCTGGAAAAGTGTTTCAAGCATCTATTTACTAATCACTTTGAACACGGAAGTAGATTGAGAGCATATCACTTCGAGTTTTGCTATCCTAACACCGATAAAATGCTGAATGAGAGTAGAATCCATTCACAAGGTACAGTAACACTGCAGGGGCGTTTACTGCTCAAAGTTACGAGCAACGGAGCACCTGAACAAAGCACAGCACCACGTCAGCCGATGTTCTTTGGAAAGTGAGCACCAAATCTTAAGCAGACTAGCCTAAAGATATCTAAAAAAGAAATCCAACAGCCAAATTCATCCCTTTCTGTATGTCAACGGTTTACCGGGCTGGATCGGCCCGGTTCTGCGACAATTGGTGCGGGGGACCCACGGACCCACGGCCCAGGAAAGGGGAAGAGGGAAAGGGAAAAGGGAGATGGGCCTAGGAACAAAACAGCGGCAACGATCTGAGGAGGAAAGCTAATTTACTAAAGAAGATCTCAGAAAGCAAAATAACACAATAGAATACAATATAATTGGAATTGATGCTAATGAATCAAACAAAATGAGCAAGAGAATGTCTGGTAAACCGAATGCTGAAGGCGAGATGGCAGCGAGCACCCACTGCCGAGTGATCCCAAAGGAAAGAGAGCATCCCGTGACCGCAGACAGTTTTGATCTTTCCCTCTGAGCGGAAACACGGAACAATGCAAAGCATCGCACAGTGCTCTGAGGAATGGAGTTCTTCTTCTCTTCTGAGACAGGCATACCCAGAACTATCAATGACCCACGGAGCTGGAGCATTAACTCTCCAACTCCCAGCGCACCACATGACGTCATGATGTGGGATACCAATACCAAAAATCACAAAGCCATGGCACTGTATTATCAGAATTGCACCCACCCTCTGAGCTTCTACAAGACGGTTGCTTTTAGATCCTTCCAAAGAAACAACCCTTAAATGCTCATTTTAAGGACTGCTATTCTCAATACTTACTGCTGCTCTGCTTTCCAAACCCTCTGGGAATCTGGAAGAAAACCTTCCAAAAGCACACTGCTTATCTGCATCCAGTGCCAGACATCTACGAGAACATTTTCACCGTTCCCGACTGAACAGGCGCCGTGCAGACTGAGAAGTTCTGAGCCTGCCACGGAACCAAAGAGAAACGGAGCGATCTATAAAGTACATTTTGCTTCCATAGCTAAGACACTCAGCAATTCAAAGCACTCCAGGCAGAAGGCAGATTGGACATCTCTAGCTCAGATCCCTCCCTGTCAGGGATTCAAAACCACCTTCACATTATTCCCACACACATCCACTTCTGTCAGCAGTTTCACTTTCAAGAGCTTCTCTAGCTTCTTCCACTAGTCTAGAAGACTGCAATGAACCCACACAGCAATCCCAGAAGATCAGCTACATGCAGAGTAGGAATAGCCAGATCAGACCTGCACAGCTCCTTTGAGAAGGCTTTTTACCCACACTGTCATCTGTTACACTGGGAGTTACAGCAGTGACACCTGCAGCAATTGGAAGCCACTCTAAGAAATTCTGTGGAACATTTCAACATCCTAAATGGTTCAGAGCTGAGTTTTGCAGATGTCCATTTAAAGATGCCAGTTTTAACTATCTTGGTGTAATAGAATTTTAATAGAGCTAGAATTTGCTATGTGCTAAAGGGCTACCGGGAGAAGGAATGCGTTGCCAGCATCAGATGGAAAGCGACAAGAATCCAGATCCCTTACAAGTGCTAGGGGAAAAAAGAGTGCGCCGCGCGGCCCCGGAATCCTGCCCCGCCCCTCCCCCGCTGCCGCTGACACGGCCCCTGCCCCTGCCCCTGCCCCTGCCCGGCCCCACGGCTCCGCCCCCACAGCTCACAGTGCCGTCCCGTACAGCCACCGCCGCCGCCGCTGCTCCAACGCGCGGTTCCCGCGGTTCCCACGGCGCCGGAGCCGCCGCCGCTGCTGCCGCTGCCGCCGGAGCCGCCGCCGCTCCAACGCGCGGTTTCCGCGGTTCCCACGGCAGCGGAGCCGCCGCCGCCGACGCTTCCGCCGCCGACGCTTCCGCCGCCGACGCTGCTCCAACGCGCTGTTCCCGCGGTTTCCGCGGCGCCGCCGCCGCCATAGCACTCCACCGCTCCGTTCATCTGCGGGGGGGGGGGGAGCGAACTTCCGTTTCCGGCTTCAGGGACCGGCGCACGCGTAGTGCTATTGCTAGAGCCGCGCGCAGTGGGGGTGGGGTTGTTCGGCGATGGCGTTGGTGGGGGGGCGGTCGCGCAACGTGGAGCTCCTGGCGGAACTACAGTGGCTGCTCGCGCACCACGCAGGTGGGGGAGGGGAAAAGGGGGGGAGTGGGGTGGCGGAGGGAGAAGGGGGGAATAGGGTGTGGGTGGGTTGGGGCGAAGTTGGGTGGGGGACGGGGATGTGGGGCAGGGGTTGGAGCTAATGGGGCTCGGTGCTCGGTTCTAAGTCCGGGTGCTCAGTTATGGGTCTGGGGGCTCTGTTATGGGGCTGGGGCTGCAGATGTGGGGTCGGGGTTATGGGGCTGGGGTCGGGGTTGTGGCTTCGGGGCTGTCGATGTGGAGAGGGCGAATGGGGCTGAGGCCGCCACTCCCCCCGCAGGAGGAGCGCTCCAGCAGCGAGCAGAAGCTCATCGACATCCAGAAAACCCACGGGAGGATGCAGCCCGAGAACAAGTCAGCGCGGGGACCCCGAAACGGGCGGGGGGGGCAAAAGGGGCGGTGTTACAATAAAATGAGCGGGGATCAGCCCATCCTCATTGGTGGGCTTCCATGAAGGGGCGGGGAATACAACAACAGGGGCGGGGGGAACCAGCTGCCCCACTGCTGCCCAATAGCCTCCCCATAGCCTCCTCATAGCCGCCCAATGCTGCCCCATAGCTGCCCTACTGCAGCCACATAGCTGCCTCACTAGTACCCCATAGCTGCCCTATAGCCTCCTAATAGCCTCCTCACTGCTGCCCCATACCTGCCTCACTGCTGCCCTATAGCTGCCCCATAGCCTCCGTATAACCACCTCATAGCAGCCCCAGTGCTGCCCCAGAGCCTCCCCATAGCTTCCCCATAGCTGACTCATAGCTGCCCCATAACTACACCATTGTGGCCTCACTGCTGCCCCATAGCTGCCCCATAACTACACCATTGCGGCCTCACTGCTGCCCCATAGCTGCCCCATAGCCTCTAAATAGCCTCCTCATAGCTACCCCACTGCTGCCCCATAGCTGCCCTTCTACAGCCACATAGCTGCGTCATAGCTGCCTCACTTCTACCCTATAGCTGCCCCATAGCTGCCACATAGCCTCCCAATAGCCTTCTCATAACTGCCCCACTGCTGCCCCATAGCTGCCCTATTACTGGACCATAGCTGCCCCACTGCTGCCCCATAGCCTCCTCATAGATACCCCACTGCTGCCCCATAGCTGCCCTACTGCAGCCACATAGCTGCCTCATTGCTGCCTCAATCGTACCCCATAGCTACCCCATAGCTGCCTTATAGCCTCCCTATAACCACCTCATAGCTGCACCACTGCTGCCCCATAGCTGCCCCACTACTACCTCATAGCTGCCCTACTGCTACCTCATAACCACCTCATAGCTGCCCCTCTCTTTCACCATAGCAGCCCCATAGATGCCCCATAGCCTCCAAATATCTGCATGACTGCAGCCTCACAGATGACACACTACTGCCCCATAGCTGCCTCACTGATGCCCCATAGCTTACCCATGGCTTCCACACTGCTGCCCTACAGCTGCCCCATAGCCTTCTCATAGCTCCCCCAAAACTGCCCTATGGCTGCCTCATAGCCGCCCCATAGCTGCCCCATAGCTGCCCCACTGCTACCCCATACCTGCCCCACTGCTGCTCCATAGCAGCTTCACTGCTGCCCCATAGCTACCCCACTGCTGCCTCACTGCTGTCCCATAGCTACCCCATAGCCTCCCCATAGCCTCCTCATAGGTGCTCCACTGCTGCCCCATGTCTGCCTCACTGCTACCCCATAGCTGCCCCATGTCTGCCTCACTGCTGCCCCATAGCCTCCGCATAGCCTCCTCATAGCTACCCCACTGCTGCCCAATAGCTGCCCTACTGCAGCCATATAGCTGCCTCATAGCTGCTACACTCACGCCCCATAGCCGCCCCATAATTAACTGCCTGCTGCCCCATAGCCTCCGCATAACCACCTCATAGCTTTTCCTCTGCTGCCCCATAGCTGCCTAAATCTTGCCTTATTGCCTCCCCATATCTGCCCCATTGGCACCCCATATCCTCCTCATAGCTGCCCCATTCTTGCTCAATAGCTGCCCCACTGCTGCCCCATTGCTGCCCCACTAAAGCCCCATAGCGGCCCCACTACTGCCCCATAAACTTCCCATGGCCATCTCCTAGCTGCATCACTGCTGCCGCATAGCCTTTCATAGCCTCCTCATAGCTGCCCCATAGCTGCCTCACTTCTAACCAATAGCTACCCCATAGCTGCCCCACTGCTGCCCCATAGCCAGCCCATAGGCTCCTCTCAGCTGCCCCGTAGCTACCCCACTGCTGCCTAATAGCAGCCCCATACCTGCCTCACTGCTGCCCCACAGCTGCCCCATAGCATCCCAATAGCCTCCTCATAGCTGCCCCATCGCTGCCCCACTGCTGCTTATAGCCTCCATATAGGTTCCTCAGATCTGCCCATTAGCTGCCTCATTGCTGCCCCATAACTGCCCCATGGCTACCTCACTGCTCCTTTATAGCTGCCACATAGCTGCCCCACTGCTGCCCCATCGCTGCCCCTCTCTTGCCCCATAGCTGCCCCAGTTTTGCCCAATAGCTGCCCCACTACTACCCCATAGTTTCCCCATAGCTTCCTCATAGCTTCTCCATACTTGCCTCACTTCTGCCTCATAGCTGCCCCATAGCCTCCCTATAGCCTTCTCATAGCTACCCCACTGCTTCCCCATAGCTGCTACATAGCCACCTCATATCTGCCCCACTGCTGCCAAATAGCCACCTCATAGCTGCCCCATAGCCTCCCCATAGCATCCTCATAGCTGTCCCATAGCTTCCTCACTGCTGCCCCATAACTGCCCCATGGCTGCTTCACTGCTGCCCCATAGCTGCCCCATAGCCTCCCCATAGTATTCACATAGCTACCCCACTGCTGTCCCATAGCTGCCATATAGCTGCCTCATAGCTGCCCTGCTGCTGCCCCATAGCGGCCCCATAGCTAACTCACTGCTGCCCAGTAGCCTCCCCGTAGCCACCTCATAGCTGCCCCTCTGCTGCCCCATAGCTTCCCCACTCTTGCTTCAAAGCCGCCCCATATCTGCCCCATAGGCTCCCCATATCCTGCTCATAGCTGCCCCATAGCCTCCTCATAGCGTCCTCATAGCTGACTGACTGCTGACTCACTGCTGCCTCAATGCTGCCCCATGACAGCTTCATAGCTGCTTCATAGCTGCTCCTTAGTTGCCTCACTGCTGACCCATAGCCGCTCCATTGCAGTTCCATAGATACCCCACTACTGCCCTATAGCTGACCCATAGCTGCCCCACTGCTGCTCCATAGTCACCTCATTGCTGCCCCACTGCTGCCCCACTACTGCCCCGTAGTCGCCCCATAGGCTCCTCTCAGCTGCCCCATAGCTGCCTCACTGCTGCCCCATAGCTGCCTCACTGCTGCCCCATAGCAGCCCCCTAGTTGCCTCATATCTACCCCACTGCTGCTCCATAACCGCCCCATAGTTAACTCACTGCTGCCCCACTGCTGCGCCATAGCTAACTCACTGGTGCCCCACTTTGGCGCAAAAACTGCCCCACTCATGCCCCATAGCCGCCCCATATCTGCCCCGTAGGCTCCTCATATCCTCCTCATAGCTGCCCCACTGCTGCCCCAGAGCTGCCCCACTCTTGCTCCATAGCTGCCCCACTGCTGCCCCTAGCCTCCATATAGCTTCCTCATATCTGTGCATTAGCTGCCTCATTGCTGCCCCATAACTGCCCCATGGCTTCCTCACTGCTGCCCCACAGCTGCCCCATAGCCTCTTCATAGCCTCCTCATAGCTGCCCATAGCTGCCCTATTGCTGCCTCATAGCCACCCCATACCTGCCCCACTGCTGCCCCATGCCTGCCTCGTTGCTGCCCCATAGGCTGCCCCACCTCTGCCCCATAGCTGCTCCACTGCTGCCTCACTGATGTCCCATAGCTGCCCCATAGAGTCCCCATCGCCTCCTCCTAGCCTCCCCACTCCTACCGCATTGCCACCTCATAGCTGCCCCACAGCTGCCCCTCTACTGCCCCACTCTTTCCCCATGGCCGCCCCATATCTGACCCATAGCCTCCTCCTAACCTCCTCATAGCCACCTCATAGCTGCACCACTACTGCACCACAGCTGCCCCATAGCTGCCCCATAGCCCCCTCATAGCTGCCCCACCGCTGCCCCATATCCTTCCTATAGCCTCCTCATAGGTGCCTCACTGATGCCCCATAGCTGTCCCATGGCTTCCACACTGCTGCCCCAAAGGTGCCCCATAGCCTCCCCATAGCCACCTCATAGCTGTTTCACTGCTGCCCCATAGCCGCCCCATATCTGCCCCATAGGCTCCCCATATCCTTTTCATAGCTGACCCACTGCTGCCCCTCTGCTTCTTCATAGCTGCCCCATAGCTGCCCCACTGCTTCCCCATAGCCTCCTCATAGCTGCCCAACTGCTGCCCCATAGCCTCCCCATAGCTTCCCCATAGCTGACTCATTCCTGTTCCATAACTGCCCCATGGGTGCCTCACTGCTGCCACATAGCTGCCCCATATCCTCCCAATAGCCTCCTCATTACTACCCCACTGCTGCCCCATAGCTGCCCTACTTCAGCCACATAGGTGCCTCATAGCTGCCTCACTCGTACCCCATAGGTACTCCATAGCTGCACCACTGCTGCCCCATAGCCTCCCCACTGCTACACCATTGCTGCCCCACTGCTGCCCCATAGCTGCCCCACTGCTGCCCCATAGCTGCTTCATACCTGCCTCAATGCTGCCCCAGAACTGCCCCATAGCCTTCCCATAGCCACCTCATAGCAGCACCACTGCTGCCCCATAACTGCCCCACTACTGCCTCATAGCCTCCCCACAGCTGCCACATTCCCACCTCATAGCTGTCCCACTGCTGCCCCATAGCTGCCCCACTTTTTCCTGATAGCTGCCCCATAGCTGCCCCGTAGCCTTCTCATAGCCTCCCTGCTGCTGCCATATAGCCACCTCAAAGCTGCCCCACTGCTGCCCCATAGTTGCCCCACTCTTTCCCCATGGCCACCCTATTGCTGCCCCATAACCTCCTCCTAACCTCTTCATAGCCACCTCATAGCTGCCCCACTGCTGCCCCATAGCCTACCCATAGCATCCTCATAGCTGCCCCATAGCTTCTTCACTGCTGCCCCATAACTGCCCCATGGCTTCTTCAGTGCTGCCCCATAGCTGCCCCATAGCCTCCCTATATCCTCCTCATAGCTACCCCATTGCTGCCCCATGGCTACATCCCTGCTGCCCCTTACCTGCCACATAGCTGCCTCATAGCTGCCCCACTGCTGCCCCATAGCCGCCCCATAGCTAACTCACTGGTGCCCCATAGCCTCCCCGTAGCCACCTCATAGCCGCTCCACTGCTACCCCTTAGTTGCCCCACTCTTGCCCCAAAGCCGCCCCATATCTGCCCCATAGGCTCCCCATATCCTTTTCATAGCTGCCTCACTGCTGCCCCATAGCTGCACTACTACTGTAACATAGATGCCCCACTGCTTCCCCATAGCCTCCCCATAGCTTCCCCATAGCTGACTCATTCCTGACGCATAACTGCCCCATGAGTGCCTCACTGCTGCCACATAGCTGCCCCATATCCTCCCAGTAGCATCCTCATAGTTACCCCACTGCTACCCCATAGCTGCCCTACTGCAGCCACATAGGTGCCTCATAGCTGCCTCACTCGTACCCCATAGGTACTCCATAGCTGCCCCACTCTTGCCCCATCGATGCCCCACTGCTGCCCCATAGCCTCCCCACTACTACCCCATAGCCTCCCCACTGCTGCCCCATCGCTGTCTAGCTGCTGCCCCGTAGCTGCCTCACTCTTGTTCCATAGCCCCCTCATAGCTGCCCCATAGCTGCTTCATTGCTGCCCCATAGCTGCCCCACTGCAGCCTCACCGCTGTCCCATAGCCTCCCCATAGCCTCCCCATAGCCACCTCATAGCTGCCATACTGCTGCCCCATAGCCTCCCCATAGCTTTCTCATAACTGCCCAATAACTCCCTCATTGCTGCCCCATAACTGCCCCATGGCTGCCTCACTGCTGCTTCATTGCTGCCACATAGTTGCCGCACCGCTGCCCCATCGCTGCCCCATTTTTGCCCCATAGCTGCCCCACTACTATCCCACAGCCTCTTCAAAGCCAACTCATAGCTGCCCCACTCTTTCCCCGTAGCTGCACCACTTCTGCCCCATAGCCTCCCCATAGCGTCCTAATAGCTTCCCCAAAGCTGCCTCACTGCTGCCCCAAAACTGCCCCATGTCTGCCTCACTGCTGCCTCACGGCTGCCCCATAGCTTCCCAATAGCCTCCCTATAGCCTTCTCATAGCTACCCCACTGCTGCCCCATAGCTGCGTCTCTGCTTCCTTATAGCTGCCCCACTGCTGCATCACTACTGCCCCATAGCCGCCCCATAGCCTCCTCAAAGCTGGCCCATAGCTCCCATATTGCTGTTCCATCGATTCCCCACTGCTGTTCCATAGCTGCCGCATTGCACATTGCAGTTCCATAGATGCCCCACTACTGCCCTATAGCCACCCCTTAGCTGCTCCATAGCTGCCGCACTACTGCCTCATAGCGGCCCCATAGCTACCTCATTGCTGCCCCATAGCTGCCCCATAGTTGCCTCATATCTACCCCACTGCTGCTCCATAGCCACCCCATAGCTAACTCACTGCTGCCCCACAGCTGCCCCATAGCCTCCCCATAGCCTCCTCATAGTTCCCCCACTGCTGCCCCATAGCTGCCCTACTGCAGCCACATAGCTGCCTCATAGCTGCCCCACTCCTGCCCCATAGCCGCCGCATAGTTAACTCACTGCTGCCCCATAGCCTACCCATATCCACCACATAGCTGTTCCACTTGTGCCCCATAGCTGCCCCACTCTTGCCTCATAGCTGCCCCATAGCTGCCCATCAGGCTCCACATATCTTCCTCATACTTGTCTCACTGCTGCCCCATAGCCACCCCATAGGCTCCTCTCAGCTGCCACATTGCTGTACAACTGCTGCCCCATAGCTACCCTACTCTTGCCAAATAGCATCCTCACTGCTGCCCCATTGCCACCTCACTGCTGCCCCATAGGCTCGCCATGGCCACCTTATAGCTGCCCCACTGCTGCCCCATAGCTGCCTCACTGCTGCCCCCTAGCTGCCTCACTGCTACCCCATAGCTGCCCCACCTTTGCCCGATAGCTGCCCCAATACTACCCCACAGCCTCCCCATAGCCAACTCTTAGCTGCCCCACTCTTGCCCCATAGCTGCCCACTTCTGCCCCATAGCCTCCCCATAGTTTCTTCATAGCTTCCTCATAATTGCCTCACTTCTGCCTCACTGCTGCCCCATAGCTGCCCCACTGCTGCCCCATAGCCAGCCCATAGGCTCCTCTCAGCTGCCCCATAGCTACCCCACTGCTGCCTAATAGCAGCCCCATACCTGCCTCACTGCTGCCCCACATCTGCCCCATAGCATCCCAATAGCCTCCTCATAGCTGCCCCATCGATGCCCCACTGCTGCCCATAGCCTCCATATAGCTTCCTCAGATCTGCCCATTAGCTGCCTCATTGCTGCCCCATAACTGCCCCATGGCTACCTCACTGCTCCTTCATAGCTGCCACATAGCTGCCCCACTGCTGCCCCATCGCTGCCCCTCTCTTGCCCCATAGCTGCCCCAGTTTTGCCCAATAGCTGCCCCACTACTACCCCATAGTTTCCCCATAGCTTCCTCATAGCTTCTCCATACTTGCCTCACTTCTGCCTCATAGCTGCCCCATAGCCTCCCTATAGCCTTCTCATAGCTACCCCACTGCTTCCCCATAGCTGCCACATAGCCACCTCATATCTGCCCCACTGCTGCCAAATAGCCACCTCATAGCTGCCCCATAGCCTCCCCATAGCATCCTCATAGCTGCCCCATAGCTTCCTCACTGCTGCCCCATAACTGCCCCATGGCTGCTTCACTGCTGCCCCATAGCTGCCCCACAGCCTCCCCATAGTATTCACATAGCTACCCCACTGCTGTCCCATAGCTGCCATATAGCTGCCTCATAGCTGCCCCACTGCTGCCCCATAGCCGCTTCATAGCTAACTCACTGCTGCCCCATAGCCGCTTCATAGCTAACTCACTGCTGCCCCATAGCCTCCCCGTAGCCACCTCATAGCTGCCCCTCTACTGCCCCATAGCTTCCCCACTCTTGCTTCAAAGCCGCCCCATATCTGCCCCATAGGCTCCCCATATCCTGCTCATAGCTGCCCCATAGCCTCCTCATAGCGTCCTCATAGCTGCCTGACTTCTGACTCACTGCTGCCTCAATGCTGCCCCATGACAGCTTCATAGCTGCCCCATAGCTGCTTCCTAGTTGCCTCACTGCTGACACATATCCGCCCGATAGCCTCCTCATAGCTGGCCCATAGCTCCCCCAATGCTGTTCCATAGATGCCCCACTACTGCCCCATAGCCACCCCTTAGCTGGCCCATACCTGCCTCACTGCTGCCCCATAGCTGCCACATAGTTGCCACATATCTACCCCACTGCTGCTCCATTGCTGCCTTACAGCTGCGCCATAGCTGCCTCTCTGCTTCCTTATAACTGCCCCACTGCTGCATCACTACTGCCCCATAGCCGCCCCATAGCCTCCTCATAGCTCGTCCATAGCTACCATATTGCTGTTCCATCGATTCCCCACTGCTGTTCCATAGCTGCCGCATTGCAGTTCCATAGATGCCCCACTACTGCCTTATAGCCACCCCTTAGCTGCCCCATAGCTGCCGCACTACTGCCCCATAGCTGCCGCATAGCTGCCTCACCGCTGCCCCATAGCCGCCCCATTGTTGCCTCATATCTACCCCACTGCTGCTCCATAGCCGCCCCATAGCTAACTCACTGCTGCTCCACTGCTGCACCATAGCTGCCCCAATCTTGCCACACAGCTGCCCCACTGCTGCCCCATAGCAGCCCCACTGCTGCCCCTAGCTTCCATATAGGCTCCTCAGATCTGCCCATTAGCTGCCTCATTGCTGCCCCATAACTGAACCATGGCTACCTCACTGCTCCTCCATAGCTGCCACATAGCTGCCCCTCTCTTGCACCATAGCTGCCCTTGTTTTGCCCAATACCTGCCCCACTACTACCCCACAGCCTCCCCATAGCCAACTCATAGCTGCCCCACTCTTTCCCCATAGCTGCCCACTTCTGCCCCATAGCCTCCCCATAGTTTCTTCATAGCTTCCTCATAATTGCCTCACTTCTGCCTCACTGCTGCCCCATAGCTGCCCCATAGCCTCCCTATAGCCTTCACATAGCTACCCCACTGCTGTCCCATAGCTGCCATATAGAGGCCCCATAGCTGCCCCACTCTTTCCCCATGGCCGCCCCATATCTGACCCATAGCCTCCTCCTAACCTCCTCATAGCCACCTCATAGCTGCACCACAGCTGCCCCATAGCTGCCCCACTGCTGCCCCATAGCCCCCTCATAGCTGCCCCACCGCTGCCCCGTATCCTTCCTATAGCCTCCTCATAGCTGCCTCACTTGATGCCCCATAGCTGTCCCATGGCTTGCACACTGCTGCCCCAAAGGTGCCCCATAGCCTCCCCATAGCCACCTCATAGCTGTTTCACTGCTGCCCCATAGCTGCCCCACTCTTGCCCCATAGCCGCCCCATATCTGCCCGATAGGCTCCCCATATCCTCCTCATAGCTGCCCCATAGCTACCTCTCTACTGCCCCACTGCTGCCCCACTGCTGTTCCACTGCTGCCCCTCTGCTTCTTCATAGCTGCCCCATAGCTGCCCTACTCCTGCCCTATAGCTACCCAACTGCTGCCCCATAGCTGCCTCTCTGCTGCCCCATAGCCTCCCCATAGCTTCCCCATAGCTGACTCATTCCTGCCCAATAACTGCCCCATGGTTGCCTCACTGCTGCCACATAGCTGATCCATATCCTCCCAATAGCCTCCTCATGGCTACCCCACTGCTGCCCCATAGCTGCCCTACTGCAGCCACATAGCTGCCTCATAGCTGCCCCACTCTTGCCCCATAGATGCCCCACTGCTGCCCCATAGCTGCCCCATAGCTTTCTCATAACTGCCCAATAGCTGCCTCATTGCTGCCCCATAACTGCCTCATGGCTGCCTCACTGCTGCTCCATTGTTGCCACATAGTTGCCGCACTCCTGCTCAATCGCTGCCCCACTTTTGCCCCATAGCTGCCCCACTACTATCCCACAGCCTCTTCATAGCCAACTCATAGCTGCCCCACTCTTTCCCCGTAGCTGCACCACTTCTGCCCCATAGCCTCCCCATAGCGTCCTCATAGCTTCCCCAAAGCTGCCTCACTGCTGCCCCAAAACTGCCCCATGTCTGCCTCACTGCTGCCTCACGGCTGCCCCATAGCTTCCCAATAGCCTCCCTATAGACTTCTCATAGCTACCCCACTGCTGCCCCATAGCTGCGTCTCTGCTTCCTTATAGCTGCCCCACTGCTGCATCACTACTGCCCCATAGCCGCCCCATAGCCTCCTCATAGCTGGCCCATAGCTCCCATATTGCTGTTCCATCGATTCCCCACTGCTGTGCCATAGCTGCCCCATTGCAGTTCCATAGATGCCCCACTACTGCCCTATAGCCACCCCTTAGCTGCCCCATAGCTGCCGCACTACTGCTCCATAGCCGCCCCATAGCTCCCTCACTGCTGCCCCATAGCTGCCCCATAGTTGTCTCATATCTACCCCACTGCTGCTCCATAGCCGCCCCATAACTAACTTACTGCTGCCCCACTGCGGCGCAATAACTGCCCACTCATGCCTCATAGCCGCCCCATATCTGACCCATAGGCTCCCCATATCCTGCTCATAGCTGCCCCATAGCTGCCCAATAGCCTCCTCATAGCGTCCTCATAGCTGCCTGACTGCTGCCTGACTGCTGCCTCAATGCTGCCCCATGGCAGCTTCATAGCTGCCCCATAGCTGCTCCATAGTTGCCTCACTGCTGACCCAGAGCCGCCCCATAGCCTCCTCGTAGCTGGCCAATAGCTCCCCCAATGCTGTTCCATAGATGCTCCACTGCTGTTCCATAGCTGCCCCCATTGCACTTCCATAGATACCCCACTACTGCCTATTAGATGCCCCACTACTGCCCTATAGCTGACCCATAGCTGCCCCACTTCTGCTCCATAGCCACCTCATAGCCTCCCCACTGCTGCCCCACTACTGCCCTTTAGCCGCTTCATAGGCTCCTCTTCGCTGCCCAATAGCTGCCTCTTTGCTGCCCCATAGCTGCCTCACTGCTGCCCCATAGCGGCCCCATAGTTGCCTCATATCTACCCCACTGCTGCTCCATAACCGCCCCATAGCTAACTCACTGCTGCCCCACTGCTGCACCATAGCTAACTCACTGCTGCCCCACTGCTGCACCATAGCTAACTCACTGCTGCCCCACTGCGGCGCAATAACTGCCCCACTGCTGCCCCATAGCCACCCCATATCTGCCCCGTAGGCTCCCCATATCCTCCTCATAGCTGCCCCTCTGCTGCCCCATAGCTGCCCCACTCTTGCCTCATAGCTGCCCTACTGCTTGACCATAGCTGCCTTACTACTGCCCCATTGCCGCCCCACTGCTGCCCCATAACGTCCCCATAGCCTCCTCATCGCCAACAAGTTTAGCCATATGGGGCGGTATGGGATGATTTTGGGAGATATGGGGTGAAATAGGGCCGATATGGGGTGATATAGGAGCAATATGGAATGATAGGGGGTGATACGGGCCGATATGGGGTGACATTGGGGTGATAGTGTGTGATGGGGTGATATGGGGGAAGTATGGGGCGAATGCGGTGGTATGGGGTGATAAGGGGTGATATGGGGCAGTAAGGGGTAATATGGAGTGATATTAGGAGATATGGAGTGATATTAGGAGATATGGGGTGAAATAGGGGCAATATGCGGTTAGGATTAGGGTTAACATTGGGGTGACGCCTTTGTGCCCCCAGGTACGAGGTGGATGACATGGATGAGGAGGGCAAAGAGTGAGTGCCCCACAACTGCCCCACAGCTGCGCCTTCAAACCCGCACAGCCCCATCCCTGCCCCGTATCTCCCCCATATCTCCCTATATCTCCCCATATCTCCCTATATCACCCCTTATCATATCTCTTATCTCTTCCCCTGCAGGCAGCACACACTGAGCTGGCGCCGTGTGATCCCACTGCCCCTGCTCCCCCATATCTCCCCATTTTTCCCGCATATCTCCCCATATCTTATCTCCCACAGACGGCACACGCTGAGCCAGCGCTGCGTGATCCCACTGCCCCTGTCCCCCCATATCACCTCATATTTCCCCATATCACCCCATATCTTATTTCACATCTCTTATCTCTTCCCCCGCAGACAGCACACGCTGAGCCTGTGCCCCGTGATCCCGCTGCCACAGTGGAAGGCGAACCCGGAGACAGACCCCAAAGTGCTGTTCCAGCGGGAGCAGCTCGTGCTGGCCCTATACCCGCAGACCACCTGCTTCAACCGCGCCCTCATCCATGCACCCCCGCAGGCGGGTATGACCCCGAACCCACAGCACAAAGCACGGCCCCAAACACACCCCAAATAGCCCGAACCCTCAGCACAAAGCACGGCCCCAAAAGGGCAGGGACTCACCCCAATACCCGGCCCCAAAAGAGCAGGAACTCACCCCAAAACCCATCCCCAAAACACACCGTCCTGACCCCAAACCCACAGCACAAAATCCCCACCCCAAAAACACCACCCTGCCCCAAACTCACAGCACAAAACCCGGCCCCAAAAGGGCACGAACTGACCCCATAACCCAGCCCTATAAGGTCGATATCTGACCCCAAAACCCAGCGCCAAAATCCTGCAATTCCACCCCAAAATCTCAGCCCCAGAATCCCATTATTTCCCCCAAATGTCAGCCCCAAATCCCATTAGTTCCCCCCCAACCCCACAGTTTTCCCCCTGACCCCATAATTCCCCCCCGTGACCCTGTAATTTCCCCCCCAACCCCATAAATTCCCCCCCTGTGACCCCATTATTTCACCCCCTGACTCCATTACTTCCCCTATTCCCCCCCGACCCTATAATTTCCCCCTGACCCCAGAATTGCCCTATAACAGCCGCAGGACGATTCCTCGGTGCTGTTTGAGGACACGTGGTACGCTGACGGATATTCATCGCCGCTCAACGTCACACAGCACTACGTCATGGCCTGCAGAGACACCAAGAAGAAGGGACCCCGTGGGGCCGTTTTGGGGCCATGACAGGATTTGGGGTTTTTGGGGTCATTAGGGCCGATTTGGGGTCACTTTGGGGTCACTCTGGGGCCCTTTGGGGCACAGTGCTGCGCTGTGGCTTGCAGGGACACCAAGAAGTGACCCCTTAGGGGATTTGATGGGGTCCTTATGGGGTCGTTATAGGGTTTTGGGGTCACTTTGGGGTCATTTTGGGGCCCGTTGGGGCGCAGCGCTTCCAAGAAGTGTTGGAAGTAAGCTGGGATATTTGGGGTCATTTTGTGTCATTTTTGGGGTCGCATCGGGGTCACTTCGGGTCATGGCACGTTAGGGCGTGGCCCGAAGGGGGGCTTAATGTTGGCCACGCCCACTCGCTTCCCACCGGCTTCTGGTTTCCCACAACCAGTCGTTCTGCAGCAGGCGCACTTCCGCCTCGTTACCCACAATGCCCCGCTCACTGCCGGAAATCTGCGCTCCCAGAAGTTTCAGTCACTTCCGGTCATCGTGCCTCGTTCCAGTGGCGCTGTTCCGCCTCGCTACCCCACGCCCTGCCCTTTCTGTTGCCGATCTGTGCTGTGATTGGCCGAGCTGTGCTGTGGGGCCGGAAGGGGCACCGTGGCGGAACCGGAGCTGGAAGCAGAGCACGTGATCAGTGGCGGGTGGGGGTGGGGCGGTTATGGGGCCGGGGTCGGGTTATGGGGTTATGGGGCAGGGATTTGGGACTGGGGTCGCGGGTGTGGGGTCCGGGCTTGGGGCAGAGCTGTGGGGCGGATTTCTGGGTCTAGGTTCACTGATTGGCGCGGAGCTGTGGGGCAGAGCTGTGGGATGCGGGGCTGAGCTGTGGGGTGGATCTGTGGGGCAGAGCTGTGGGGGTTGGGGGGCGGAGGTGTGGTGCAGGTATGAGCAGATGTGGGGCTCAGATGCGGGACTGAGCTGCGGGATGTGGGGCTGATCCATGGGGCAGAGCTGTGGGATGTGGGGCTGATCTGTGAGGCAGGTATGTGCAGATTGGGGTTGAGCTGTGGGGCTGAAGTGTGGGATATGGGGCAGCAGTATGGGGCTGAGTTGTGGGGTTGAGCCGTGGGGCAGAGCTGTGGGATGTGGGGCGGATCTGTGGGTCCAGGTGTGGGGTTTGGGGCAGATCTGTGGGGCAGAGCCACAGGGCTGAGCTCTGGGGCCAGGTGTGGGATGAGGGGCTGAGCTGTGATGCAGAGCTGAGGGATGTGGGGCTGAGCTGTGGGGCCAGGGGATGAGGGGCAGAGATGTGGGGCAAATGTGTGGGATGTGGGGCAGCGCTGTGGGGCTGAGCTGTGGTGTGGATATTTGGGGTGGAGGTGTGGGGCAGAGTTATGCCCCACAGAGGTGCTCCCGCAGGCGGTGGAGGAGATGCAGCGGCCGCGTCCTGAGGGGAATAGGTCGGTGCCCCATTGCTGCCCAACAGCTGCCCCATAGCCACCCCATTGAGATCCACTGAGATCAGTGGAGACCCCAGAGAGATCCGTAGGGACCCCACGGAGATCCATAGTGACCCATGGCTGCCCCGTAGCTGCCCCACATCCGCCCCATTGCTGGGCGTGGCTTCGCTCTGGCCACGCCCCCTTCTGCGGGACCCACAGTGATCCACACTGACCCACAGCAACCCACACTGACCCATAGAGACCCACAGCGACCCATAGCGGGACCCACAGCGACCCAGCCGACCCACAGCAACCTATAGGGGGAACCACAGCAACCCACAGAGACCAATAGCGACACACAGCGACCCACAGTGACCCACAGCAGGACCCACAGCGACCCATAGAAACACATAGAGACCCATAGAGACCCACAGCGACTCCCTGAGAACCACAGTGACCCATAGCTGGACCCACAGACACCCACAGCAACCCAAAGTGACCCGCAGCTTGACCCATAGCGACCCATGCCAGGAACCACAGCGACCCATAGTGACCCATAGCGATCCACAGCGACCTGTAGAAAACCACAGAGAGCAATAGGGAGCCACAGAGACGCAGTGACATCACGTGAGAGCGCCCCCTGGTGTCGTGGAGGTGGAACTGCAGTCCCTTAGGAATCTCTTGGGGCGCGTTGAGACCAACGGCGCCTCATAGCGGGACCCACGCTGACCCACAGCGAACCAGATTGGGACCCATAGCGTGACCCACAGCGACCCGTAGCAGACCACATTGACCCATTGCGACGCACTGCAACCCATAGCGACTCATAGAGGCACAGCGACACACAGCGATCCACAGCAACCCACAGTGACCAATTACGACCAATAGTGACCGATAGCGACCCATCGCGACACACAGCGACCCACACCGACCCATAGCAACCCACAGTGGCCCACAGAGACCCACTGCGACCCATAGAGACCCAAAGCGACCCACAGCGACCCATAGCAGGACCCACAGCGACCCATAGCGTCCCGTAGAGACCCATAGCAATCCACTGCGACCCACAATGACCCATAGCTGGACCCACAATGACCCATAGCTGGACCCACAGACACCCACAGCGACCCACGCCAGGACCCACAGCGACCCATTGCGCCCCTTAGCAACACATAGAGACTTATAGCGATCCACATCGACCCAGAGCGACCCATGGAGACACATAGCAAGACTCACAGCGACCCATAGCGTCCCATAGAGACCCGCAGCGAAACATAGCAACCCACAGAGATCGATAGCGACCCACAGTAACCACAGCAAACCATATTGGGAGCCACAGCAACACATAGCGCCCAATAGGAAACCGCTGATAGCAATAAGGAGCCATGGAGACACAGCGACATTACGTGAGAGCGCCCCCTGGTGGCGTGGAGGGGAACTGCAACCCCTTAGGGATCCATTGGGAACCTTAGAGACCCACAGAGACCCACAGCAGGACCCACAGCAAACCAAAGCGATCCATAGCAACCCACAGCCATCCACAGTGACTCACAGCGACCCACAGTAACCCACAGCGAACCATATTGGGAGCCACAGCAACACATAGCGCCCAATAGGAAAACACAGAGAGCAATAGGAAGCCATAGAGACACAGCGACATCATGTGAGAGCTCCCCCTGGTGGCGTGAAGGGGAACTGCAGCCCCTTAGGGATCTCCTGGGGCACGTAGAGACCCATAGCAGAACCCACACTGACCCACAGCGAACCCTATTGGGACCCATAGCGTGACCCACAGCGACCCATGGCAACACATAGAGACTCATAGCGAACCACAGCGACCCACAGTGACCAACAGCGGGACCCACGGCGACCCAAAGTGACCCACAGCTTGACCCAAAGGGACCCATGCCGGGACCCGCAGCGACCCAAAGGAAACCACAGAGAGCAATAGGAAAGCATAGAGACATCACGTGAGAGCGCCCCCTGGTGGCATGGAGGGGAACTGCAGCCCCTTAGGGATCTCCTGGAGCACATAGAGACCCACAGCGACCCACAGCAAACCATATTGGGACCCATAGCGGGACCCATAGAGACCCACAGACTGCTACAATGAAGGGTCGGGAACACAGCTTGATGCTAGCTAATGTTCAATTTATTAATCAACACCTCAAAGCTTATATAGACAGAGAAGCAGTGTGTGTTAGGATCTAACTGGGGGAAGCTACAAGGATCTAATTGGGGGAATTTACACTCCTCAGTGTTAACATGTCAAGAATATAAAACACTCCTAGTCATCTAAACAAACAGTTTCTTATTGCTATCCGTTACAGACTTCTGTTTCTTTTCACTCCTTAGACATGGTTGTCTCAACCTTATCAGCTTATCTTTACACAGCCTACGTCCAAGGTTTATGGCCTGATTCCTGCTTAGCTAACAGTTCTGTCTGACTCCCACTTTTGCCATCACCCACATCTCCCCCTTTCTGTTGCACTATGAATATTTTCTTTGTAGCATTGTCAATCATTTTTTGCACACATTGTAAAATACAAGGAAGTAACAGCAAAAGCATGACAAAGATCATCACAATGTAGCACATCATTTTTAAGATACTGTGGAGCCATCCGGTGAGACTCCCATCCCGAGAATAATTTGTCCAATAATTTGTCCCAGCCATGGCCTTGCGCCAGAAGTAGGAAATCAGTAGCAGCGCGATTTTGTGGCACAGCATGTCTGACACTGTCCGCATCAAGTAAAAGACCTGTTAAAGCTAAACTAGTGGCATTTCCTTGTTTTGCTAAGCAAGAACCCAGTTTGTTCAGTGTCACCAAAGCTTTAGCAGCAGCAACCTGCGGTGTGAAAAAGGAAAGCGCTCCTGTGGTCTCCCTGTTCCAAAACTTCATGTTATCATCACAATCTGATCTGAAGGTGTGGGTCATTCTCCTAAAACGGTGATGAGAATATTTCTTTCTCCATTGCAAGATAGTTGTCTCATTTTGGGTAAGGATGGTTAAACGCCCGAGACTACATGGCCCACCTCTAATGTAAGAAGGAATGGCAGGCCATGCCCGGTCACCGCAACTAAGGAAAACTCCAGCTGGCAACTGTAAAGGAGCACTTACTGATTTTGAAAGGCTGGGTGACGTGCAATTACACCATAGAGTTTGGTTATTGAAGACTGCATCTACGGGACAGACATCCCATAGTTTGGTTTTATTTTTTCCGGTATAATGGAATCTCAGGCAGAAGTCCGTTTTTATAGATCCTAAGAAATCTATTTCTTGTGGCTCTAATTTGGCAGACGGAAGATATGGAACCCATCCGTCCCAATTATCTACTAAATTTGTGCCAGTAAAGATTGCTTGTAAGGGACCAGGGATTGGCCACTCGTCTATGGGAAAGCCCACCAAGCAGGTAGAGAAGGGGTTTTGCGCAGTTATATTAGCAAGTGTAGCCCACACATTCGTTTTTGGGAGGGTAATAAAACCAGTAGAGAGTCCTGAAATTTCAAGAAGTCAAGTCCATACAGTAGCTGGTCTCATCCTTCCTTGGTTGTGTTTTCATCTGTTGTCGACCAAGTCTGTTCCTCCTGGTATGGTTTCACGTTCTTCGCGGGGATCCACCTGGGGCCTTTTTCTGTGGAGACACAAGCATAACCTCTCCCCCATGTGACAAGAGGATATGGCCCCATTATCATACCTGTTTCTGGGTGGCGAATCTACACCGGAGCCTTGATTCTTGTTTCCAATGTGGTATTTGAGCTAAAATGTCCGACTATCGGGGGATTGGTATCTAGCAGAGAACAATTCAAAAAGTGGAAAACATAAAGAGCTTCATGTAGTCGCTCCTCAGGAGGGGAAGCTCCCATTCCCCCTTTCTGTTGTGCTAAAGATTGGTGTGACCGCTCAATCAGTGATTGACCTGGAGAGGAATGAGGGAACCCGGTGATGTGCATAATGCCCCAGGAATCCAGGAAGGCTTTTGTCGCAGCAGAGGTATATGCAGGACCATGATCTGTTTTTCATTGGGAAGGGATACCTAATGTAGCAAAAGCACGCAGCAAACGCTTGCGAACATCTCGTGCCTTTTCTCCTGTATGACAAGAGGAAAATAAAGCTCCGGAAAAAGTATCAATCGAGGAATGGATATATTTTAGCTTACCAAACTCTGGGTAATGTGTGACATCCATTTGCCATAGCTGGAGGCTCCGCAGATCTCTGGGGTTAACCCCCCCTGCTGTTGATGGGAAAGATTGCCTCTGGCAGTCGGGACATACCGCTATAATGTTTGATGCTTGTTGGGAGGTAAGCCCAAACTGTCGTTTAAGACCTCCAGCATTCTGATGAAAGAAGGCTAAGTTTAGCTTGCGCTATTCGTTCTGGTAAAACATGGACTGACAGTGTCAACATATCAGCTTGACAATTCCCTTCTGCTGTGAAACCAGGTAAAGATGTGTATGAGCGGATGTGCATTACAAAAGAAGGATGAGTGCGGGAGTCTAAAAGAAAAATAAGTTCCTGTAACAAAATAAACAATGAAGAGGGAGAAATATTGCGTAATACGGATGCTTCTGCTCGCTGAAGAATTCCTGCAACAGAAGCTGAGTCGGTAATAAGATTGAAAGGCGTGGACCATTTCCGAAAAACTCGGACAACAGCAGCTGGTTCCACTATTTGTGGAGAACCAGAAACAATTTCAATATCCGAATCCCATTGCTTCCGTTGATTATCCCACCATAAAATAACTGATTTGTGTGATCTTCCAGACCCATCCGTAAATCTGGTAAGGGCCTGCAGCGGCTGATCACTTCTTTTTGGTGTGGATGTGAAGTGAACATTGAGGTTCAATAGCTTGTGTGACGGTGCGTGGGAAGTAAGGCTGCCTGTATAGCCTGCCAATGCCATGCTAAAGGCATCTGCTTGCTGATAAAGCCATTGTAAATACACATTTGTCATGGGTAAACAAATCCAGGAAAAGTCTGCCCCTGATAACATCAGCAAGCGCTGCCTAGCTTTGATTCTCAGGGAAGCAAACATCTCATGCTGTGTCAGAATTGTCTTTGTCAACTGGTTTGGCAAAAAAATCCATTCAATAATGAATAGTGGGTCTGGCCTTTGAAAATCCCACTGAAAAATTAGCGCATGAGGTTGTCGAGCAGGGTTGAGGATCATTAGAAAAAAAAAGTAACTCCGGGGCACACCGATGAGCTTGTCTGTTAGTGCTAGCTGCGGCAACTTTTTGCAAGGCACTAGCCGCTTGAGAGCCATGACTGCGGGGAGAGCATAAATCAGAATCCCCTTTCAGTAGTTCCAAATCTGCATTAGAGATACCCAGCAGCGCTCAGACCCAGTTAATTGATGCCAACAATTTTTGTACATCGTGTCAATTTTTCACATCAGTTTGTCTTTGTAAGGGCTAGGGAATGATAGTCTGGGCTGTGATGCGCCAGCCTAAATATTTCCATGGTGATGTTTTCTGAATTTTTTCGGGCGCAATACAGAAACCTGCCGAATTAACAGCAGTTGTAATGAGGGCTACTGCTTCCTCCACGATCTCATGATGTTGTGCGGCCACTAAGATGTCGTCCATATAATGATACGATAAAACATTTGACATTGTGTCTCGAATGGGGCTAAGCACTTTAGCTACATACCACTGACAAATGGTGGGGCTATTTTTCATTCCTCGTGGCAGCACAACCCACTGGTATCTCTGCAATGGGGCTTGCATGTTGATGCTTGGAACTGAAAAAGCAAATGGAGGGGCATCCTCGGGGTGTAATGGACTATAAAAAAGCAGTCTTGAAGATCAGTGACAGTCAAATGCCAGTCTCGGGGAATCATAGTGGATGACGGGAGGCCTGGTTGAAGGGCTCCCATACTTTCCATAGCATCATTAATTTTTCTGAGGTCATGGAACAAGCACCATTTCCCAGTTTGTTTCTTAATGACAAATCCAGGTGAGTTCCAAGGACTAGTGGAGGGTACAATACATCCTTTTGCTAGTTGTTCCGCTACCAAGTCTTGGAGGGCGCAAAGTTTTTCTAGCGGAAGGGGCCATTGATCCGCCCATCCAGGGGTATCTGTTTTCCATATTCGCTTAAGGGGGTCGCACCTCTCAATGGCCCCTCCCGAAAATCTGACTTGATAGTGACTCCCCACTGAGCCATAACATCACGGCCCCATAAATATCATCGGAATTGGCAACACAGACGGTTTGATAGTAGCTACCCCATCCTCAGGTCCTCTGATTTGAATGAACTCAGCACTTTGCTGGCTGTTCCTTGCACCTCCCACCCCAGCTAATGTATGTGATGATTTGTACGATGTAACCCAAAACCAAAGCCAAGGCCTACCCCTTCTCTCACCCTGACACTCGAACCAAACCTCCGCCTAAACCTAACCCTACTATCTAAGCCTAAGCCTAACCCTTACAATTGCCCTAGCCCTAACACTAACCCTTTTCCTATACCTAACCCTGACCTCAACCCTGATCCTAAGCTATCCCTAACCCTAACACCAAACCCTGGCCTAACCCTAACACTAAGCCGTGACATCATTTCAATCCTAATCCTATTCCGAACCTTAACCCTATCCCAAGGCCTAACCCTACTGTGACCTTTACACTCAAACTAACCCTACCTCGATCAATAAATACAAATGGAATCCTAAACCTAAACCTAACCCTAAACCTACTGCTAACACCAAAAGTCAGCCTACTTTTCTCCCTAAATCTAATCATAAATCTAAAAAAATCTTTGTCCCTAACCCTAATCATAAATCCAATCCAAACTCTGAAACTTTCCCCAAACCTATCCCTATTCCTAACACTTACTCTTACCCTAAGTCTATCCCTAACACTAACCCTTCTCCCAGACACAACCCTAAACCCAACACTAATCCTAACCTAATCTTTATCCTAATCCTAAACCTAATCCTAACTCTTACCCTAATTCTAACTCTACCCTAACCCTAACTCTGACCCTAAAAACCAAACCCACATTTAAGCACAACCCTAATCCCGACACCTAGCATCAGATGACCACAACCCTAACGGAACCCTAACCCTAACACTAATGCTATTATTATCCCAAACCCTAACCCAAGTACTAGACCAAACCATACCCCTATCCCTCACCCTAAAACTAACAACCCTAACTAAACTCTAACCGTAACCCTCTCCCTAATAGTAACACTAATCATCTTTTAAACACCAATGTTATTCCTATTCCTAAACCTTACCCAATCTCAAAATGAAATCCAAGGCCGGTGCCTTCTCACACCCTAACGATCAAACCAAACCTACATCTAAACCTAACCCTAAATCCAATCTGAACCCTAAACCATACACTTGCCCTGGTCTTAACACTAACCCTTTACCTATACCTAACCCTAACCTCAACCCTTATCCTAACCCTAACCCTAACCCTAACCTTGACACTAATTTGAGGCCTTTTCCTAATAGTAATCCGAAACCTAATTTGAATCTGAATCCTATTCTTAACCTTAACCCTAACACATGACCTAACTCTACTCTGACCCTAAAAGTCAAATTAACCCTACTCCTTACCCTAAACCTAAATCTAAACCTAAACCTAACCCTAAACCTAAACATAACAAGAACACTCAACCTAATCCTAGCACTAACCTAAACTAAAACTAAAACAACTTTTTTGCTAACCCTAATCCTAAATCTAAGCCTAACCCCAAAACTCCCCCAAACCTGACTCTAACCTAATCCACCCCGAAACCCTTACCCTAACCCTAACCCCAAACACCCTAATATTAGAACTAAACCAATCCTTCACCCTAACCCTAAACCTAACAATTTAACTCTGACCCTAAAACTCAAACTAACCCAACATACACCTTATACTACCTAGGTTAGGGTCGGGCTCAATCTGGGTTTTGTGTTGGAGTCAAAGGGATAGGGTTAGGGTAGAGTTAGAGTTAGGATGAAGGTAATGCTTACAGATATGTTTAGAGAATGGAACAGGGTTACGGTTAAGGTTAGGGTAAGGTTTAAGGCTAGGCTTAGGGTCAGATTTAGGGCTAGGGTTCGGGTTCCTTTTAGGTTTAGGGATAGGGTTAGGGGTACGATTCGGTATGGTACA
>JALIRH010000197.1:172500-275723 GCA_023055505.1 Callipepla californica brunnescens
TTGGGTTTGGTTTAGGGTTAAGATAAGGTTTAGGAATAGGAGTAGGTTTGGGGTTTGGATTGGGTTTGGGGTTAGTATTAGGGCTAGGTTTTGGCTTCGAGTTAGGTGAGGGGTGTGGTAATCTGATGCTTTGTTCAAGGTTTAGGGTTGGGCTTCAATTTGGGTTTTGGATTAGGATCAGAGTTAGGGACAGCTTTAAAATAAAGTTAGGATTCGGGTAATAGCTACAGGGATGCTTATGGAAACTATTTGGGTAAAGGGTAAGTTTTAGGCTTAGCTTTAGATTTAGAGTTAGGTTTAGGTTTAGGATTAGAGTTGTGGTTTTAGTTGGGAGTAGGGTTAGTGCTAGGTTTGAGGTTAGAGTTAGGGTTAGGTTTAGCATTTCAAGAAAGGCTTAGGGCTTCCAAGTGGTATGTCCGGTAGCTTTACCTGCGAGCTGTACCTAGAGTTCGGAACGACAGGTCTCTGCACAGAAGTTACCCAGCCTAGGGGCCGTCCGAGGACGGGGTGCTCCCCTGGAGTGGGAATTCCACAGCAGAGTCGCCTGGATCCGAGTCACGGCACCAAATTGTTATAGGCGTGAAGAGAATGATACGCACCAACCGTTGCCAACAGTAAGGAATTTATTGAGCAAGCAATAAATGAGCGGAACAGCGCTGGGCAGCCGGGAGTCTCCTGTGCACCAGAGGTGCTCAACAGGGCCCCCCATCCCCTCTTTTCATTGTCCCTTATCTCTGCATTCATGTCTTATCTTTCTCTTCCTGGGCTGCGCCGGCTGTTATCTGGGGGTCGTTCTCTGTCCCCTGGTGATCGAGATGATGAAGGCCGTAGTTTTCCTCAGCTCCGATCATGTGCGCTCAAGAGGAGATTTTCACTTCCTTTTCTTTTGCAGTTTCTCAGAAGGTCACTGCTATCTGTTGTTCATTGTCCAGGTGTTAGAACTAAGCGCTGTGGCTCCAATATGCACAAACTACAAAGCTTTTAGACAAAACATCGATATATCTATTTTGAGACTTCTACAAACTACATAGTTCTCAGGAAAAAAAAAAAAAAAAACAACGCTGAAAAACACTGACACATCTGTCTCGAGTCGGTTTGATTAACAAGTAGAGAACTCGTTTTTACCACAATCCTTACCCTAAGCCTAATACTCACCTTAAACCTAACCCGAACCCTGTACCTAGCCTGAACCCTAAGCATAACCCTAAACCTATCCATATTCCTATCCTCAACAGTAACCTAAACCCTAATCCTAACACTGACACTCAACATAGTTCTAATGCTGTATCTAACCTTAGAACTCAAACAAACCCTATCCCTAAGCCTAATCCTAAATCTAATTCTAACCCTCACCTATACACTATCCCTATCCCCAAAACCCTTTTCCTATACCTAACCCTAACCACAATACTTACCTTAACCTAGCCCTAACACCAATCCCAGGCCTAACCCTAACACTAACCTGAAACCTAATCCTATTCCTAACCTTAACCCTAACCAAAGGCCTAACCCTAATGTGACCCTTACACTCAAACTGACCCTGCCCCTAACCCTAAACACAGATTGCATCCTAAACCTAAACCTATACCTAAAACTTCCCCTAATGCTAACGTGAACACCCAACCTAATCCTAGCTCTAAACACAATCATAAAACTGAGAAAAACTTTTTCCCTAACCCTAATCCTAAATCTAATCCGAAACCTAAAACAATCCCAAACCCTTTCCCTATCTCTAACCCTAACCCAGAATCTAAACCTAACCCTATTACTAAACCCAACCTTACACCTAACCCTATTCCATAACCTAAACTTACCCTAACACTTTAAAACTAAATCTTTCCCTAATCGTAACCCTAAACCTAAACATAACCTTACCCTAGTACCAAAATAAACTTACCCGTAACCCTAACCCAAAACCTAACAGAACCCTAGCCCTAACCATAATCCTAACCCTGACTCAAACCCTAAATCTAACACCAATCCTTACCCTAAACAGAACTCTAAGCATTTCCCAAATCCTAATTCTAACTCTACCCTAACCCTAACCCAAACTCAGACCCTACCACAAAACCCAAGTTTAAGCCCAACCCCAAACCTAACCAAAAGCATCAGATCACCACAACCCTCACCTAAATCTATCCCAAAACACGTTCCTAATATTAAACCAAATCCTAATCCAAACACTAACCCTACAACTATTCCTAAACCTTTACTTAACACAAAACCAAACCCGAGGCCTACCCCTTACCTCACCCTGACACTCAAACTAGCCCTACCCCTAACCCTACATACAAATCGAATCCTAAATCTAACCCTAAACTTAATCCTAATGCTACTCCTAACATGAACAGTTCACCTACTTCTGTCCCTGATGCTAAAACTCAAATTATCCCTAAACCGAAATCTACACCAAAACCTAACCCTAACCCTAACCCTGACCCTGAACCTGACCCTAACGCTAACCTAAACCCTAACCCTAACCAGTCGCAAAAAAGGCCTGAATCCATACAGCCTTTTCACTGTGAAAATTTGGGAGAGAAAATCTGGCTTATCATTCAGATCTCAGCTTTAAAGAAATCTAAAAACAAATCAAAGCATGCAGTTCCCAGATTCCCAGCAACATTTTTCCCCATACTTTCACCACCATAGATTGAGAAGACCATTTGCTGGACTTACACAGTGTCAGCAGGGTGAACCACATTTTGTCAGTGCACAACATTAATTACCACTTGCTCCACAGGCACAGGACAGACGGCCTCAACAGTTAAGCACCCGGCCACTACAGGGATACACTTTCTGATTCACACTGCTGCAAAACGGCACCCATCTATTGTGCAACTATCTGTTGTAAACCGTAACACAGAAACTCTAGCAGCTATGGAAATCAGGAAAGAAATACTTCAAGAACTAATCAATACTTCTACTCAAAGGACGTATGAATATACTTCAAGTATACTTCAGCTTCCAGGACCACGACATCCCAAGGTCCTGGAACAGAAAAACAACTCCTAATTTAATTCCAGAAATGTATCAAGAGATTAGGTCAGTGAGATTAAGACATTCACCCAGACAGCCACAGCTCATGAACCTCACCTTCATTTCCATACAGCAGAATAATGCTATGTAAACTACAGAGCATAACACGCCCTGCCCCCTTTCTTGCAATATCCTGAATATAAAATCCCTTTTCTTTTTTTTCCATTATCCAAAATTTACATACAAATACCTTCTTGATCATATTAAACGTGCACTCAAAAACAGCATCAAAGATCTGAGGTATTTCAGCAGCGATGTGCCCACCCAGCTTGTTTACAGCCACAGCCACAGCACCCAGTACTGCAGGCTCTCTAGCAGCTGGAACATTTCTCTGGTAGTCAAGGAGAGCGGCACCCAACAAGGGAGGAACAAAGTTTTCAGCAACCTAAATCAAAAGCAAGACATGGTTAGAGCAGTGCAGTTACCCAGCAAAGCCTCACACAATTACACAGCAGTTGGGAAAGAAGCTAAAAATGAACTTACACGTCCACATGCTTCCCACACACTGTGTTCATCCAGCAGTGCTTGCCTGAGGGCTCTCTTACACCTTCCTGCTTCCCCTTAGGACTGCTCTCAGCTGACACTACCTGAAACACTCAAAACACAGCTCAGGCCTACCCCTGTATGATCACAGCTTATCATCCTTCCTGCAGATACTGCAGTTCTGAAGCCACTTCCTGTGAACAGAACAGTGTTAACTGCACTGCAGCAAAAGAGCAGAGTTCCTCCTGAATGTGTCGTATCAACTCTTTGTATGCCATATTTACTTACCATCTGAGGATCGTTGGACGTGCTCACCCAGCCAGAAATCAGTTCTAAACTTTCCCTTTTTACAGTCCTCATCCTTCTAACCAAGGGCTGCTTGATTTCCACTTTGCCTGAAAGGTAGCAAAGCTGCACTGAATCTGGGTTAAGATGCGTCAACAAACAGATTCCCTTCAACTCGTCCCAGAAGATTTAGAATGTTTCATTGTTATACCCAAATGACAAAGAAGGAAGATCTCTCATTCATGTTATGCAGATTAAAACCATTTTCCCATTACTTCAGCTCCATGGATCCAAGTTGCAATTTAGTATTCCACTGCTACTGCTGACAGCACACTCTGCCAGCACAACTCAGAAACAATGCTGCAGCTTCTTTTTCAAGGAAGGGAATGCTCCTTCAGCTCTCAGGATCATGCTTACCTCTGGTTCTCGCTGCGTGATGACAAGAACCAACCTATACAGTGTTCCAAAGCACGCTCCTGATTTTGTCACAAACATAACTGTTCCAACTTGTCTTTACTACAAGGAGCCCAATTCTTACTTCATTTTCTCACGTCCAAGTCCATGTAAGTCTCGTCAGTAGAACTTGCCCTAACTGAGTGCACAGCCACACAATCATAACAGTACATCCAAGGAAAACTTCACCAGACTGCTGCCAGGGAAACAAAGGCAGAACTGCTCCTGCTGCCATCAGAGATAACAGCTGTGAGAACACACTCTGAGCCAAGTGCCATCTCAATGGCTGTTGCTCGAGTAAAATGTCACGACTACAAGTCCTAGCAACTGCTTCCTATTTCTGTCGGTGTGTTTTATTTTTGTTTTAAGCACCTTCTGGCAATTAGAGCTGCAGAATCAAAAGAATGCATTAAGTTCTGAGAAGCTACGTCAAGGTGTATTGATTGCATGGGTAAGAAAGTCTGTCATAACACTGCTCCAATAACCAAGTCACTTCATTCGTCAAGGGATGCTACAGCAGCACATTCTACTTCGATATCATAGACCCAATTTTTTCCAGGTAACAGTGGTTAGGTAACTCGGGTAGCTCCTAATTCCTCCTCAGTGATTACCAGTCTAGTTGATGACAAATCTGAGGCGCCTTCACTGAAGTTACACTTCTGCAATGAAGCTTTTTCAGTAGTAGAATATCACCAAACCAAAACTCTGCCAACGTCCTAGGGTCTTTTCTTATCTAGAACGATTAAGTCAGAACTTACAACTGTGTCTCCACAAGACTGCTATTAGTCACCAGTCTCCGGTACCCTTCCTAAACTCACACTTGAAGAGCTTTCCTCCTTCCGGAATCAGAGTTTCTTTGAACAAAACATCTGGCTAACAAAAACAAGAACCTAAGCAAGCACATTTTCAGGCATTCTCTTGCCCAAACGCACGCACAAAGAAACAACAAAAACCACCACCACCAACAGACACACAGTGAGATAAGCCCAGCAAATTCACAACCTGATTATGTGCACTGCCCATCCCGCTGTTAGGAAGGACGTGCAATTTCTTACCGTCAGCCTCAAGAGCTGCAGACATGTTTTCACTTGGGCACTTGGACACATTCAGCATATCTAAATCAATTCTTCCCAGCTGAATCACAAAGGGGCGGCCAGCTGCTTTCCATGCCCTTACGCTGCTTTTCAGAATGCTACCAAGCTGCGTAACGGCTTCAGGATCCTTCAGAACATCAACATTCTGTGGAAAAGAACTGAGCTAACACCATTCAGTCAATGAAAACGCCATTTATCTTCTAATACAAAAACGGTCACTTTCACGTGTTTATCTTACACGCTGTGTTAAAGCATGTTCTGTCAAGTTCTTCAACTGGATTTAAAACAGTCTCAACTGTTTAGGTCTCCTTCAACACTTCTACTGCCAGATCAACCATTGCTTTATAAAAGTTCAGCACAGCCAAGTTCACTTCATTCCACAGGTAAAAAAAAATATATATATAATAACAACAAACATTCAGCAGTTTTACTGTAAAGCAAGCAAAGGCGGTGACAGAGCTTTTATTTGAGGCAGAGGCGTTACAGAAAGAGATGTTACAGATAAGGGGGGAATGAACTCACCCCTCCCGGCGACCGTTTAGGCTGAGGAATGCAGCCACCTCTCGTTCAAACGCTGGCACGCCGGAAGGAAGAGAGCCAGAGAGGGGGGGGGCAACCCGTGCAGGCTCTGAGTGGATCTGTGCTCCCGGAAGCACCTCCGGAAGCACAACCGAGAGGGAGAGAGCGAGAGGTCCGGTGGACCTGGGCTCCTCCGCTTCGCTCACTCAGATGCTCATTCACTGGTTCAGGCTGTGACCAGGCAATCCCACTACATTTACTTTAGTTGAATACACAAAATGTATGGTCTGACTTTTGTTGCCTGCTGAATTCTGCAGTCCCATACTGGATTACGGACCTGCATGTGTTTTTCTATCAGATGCTCCTGTACAGTCCGGTCTGTCAGCGCCCCAACCACGTATCCTACTGCTCCATAGAACGGATGCACCTGATTGAAAAACAAGAAGTCAAACAGAAAGTTAAGGAAGACTCACCAAAAATGTACAGCGTTCAGAACTAGCAGGTAGTAAAAGTTCAAAATGGGTTTCCAATGACTAAATACCCACTTCCCACCTCAGTTCACAAGATCCTTCTCCATCCTTTCCTTCCTTACTCCACATGCAAAGCAAGCCTCTGCTCCCCTCCAATACGGAAGTTAGAAATGCAAAAGCCCAGCTCGAACTTAGACCGGCTACTGCAGTAAAGGAGAGCAAAAAATCCTTTTCCAAATATATTAACAGTAAAAGAACTAAGGAGCATTTCTCTCCTTTACTTGATGCGGCAGGGAATGGAACCACGGAGGATAAGGAAAAGGCTGAGGTTCTCAATGCCTTCTTCACGTCTGTCTTTAATAGACAGATCAGTTAACCTCAGGATACTTTTTGCCCTGACCTGGAAGTCTGGGACGAAGCGCATCATACACCTCCTGTGATCCTAGCAGAGACAGTCAGAGACCTGCTCCTCCATCTGAACTGCCGCAAGTCCATGGGACCAGATGGGATCCACCCAAGGGTGCTGAGGGAGCTGGCAGAGGTGATTGCCAAGCCGCTTTCTGCCATCTAGCAGCATTCCTGGTCATCTGGAGAGGTCCCACAAGATCGGAGGCTTGCCAATGTGACTCCCATCTACAAGAAAGACCGTAAGGAAGATCCGGGGAACTACAGGCCTGTCAGCCTGACCTCCGTATCAGGGAAAGTTATGGAGCGGTTGATCTTGAGGGAGATCACACGGCATGTGCATGGCAACCAGGGGATCAGACCCAGCCAGCACAGGTTCACAAAGGGCAGCTCGTGCTTGTCCAGCCTCATCTCCTTCTACGACTGGGTGACCAGACTGGTAGATGAGGGAAAGGCTGTTGATGTAGTCTACCTGGACTTCAGCAAAGCCTCTGACACGGTCTCCCACGGTATTCTCCTGGAGAAACAGGCAGCCCGTGGTGTGGACAGGTTCACGAGAATTGGCTAGAGGGCTGTGCCCAGTGGGTAGTGGTTAATGGAGTTAAGTCCGGCTGGAGTCCCGTTACGAGTGGTGTCCCCCAAGGGTCGGTATTGGGGCCCATCTTGTTTAATATCTTTATTGATGACCTGGACGAGGGGATTGAGTGTACCCTCAGTAAGTTTGCAGATGACACCAAGCTGGGAGGATGTGTCGATGTGCCTGAGGGTAGGGAGGCCCTTCAGCGGGATCTGGATAGGCTGAACAGCTGGGCTGAGCTCAACGGGACGAGGTTCAAGAAGGCCAAGTGCCGGGTGCTGCACTTTGGCCACGGTAACCCCATGCAATGCTATAGGCTTGGGGCAGAATGGCTTGAAGACTGTACAGAGGAAAAGGACCTGGGGGTGTTGGTTGAGCCGGGCATCAACATGAGTGGGCAGTGTGTCCAGGTGGCCAAGAAGGCCAATGGCATCCTGGCCTGTATTAGAAATAGTGTAGCCAGCAGGAGCAGGGAGGTGATCATCCCCTAGACTCAGCTCTGATGCGGCTGCACCTCAAGTACTGTGTTCAGTTTTGGGCCCCTTACTACAAGAAAGACATCGAGGCCCTGGAGCGTGTTCAGAGAAGGGCAACAAAACTGGTGAGGGGTCTGGAGCACAAGTCTTACGAGGAGCGGCTGAGGGAGCTGGGATTGTTTAGTCTGGAGAAAAGGAGGGGTGTCACCGGTTTGTGGGCCGGTTCGGCCCGGTTCCGTGACAACTGAGGCAGGGGACCCACGGGCCCACACCCCAGACAAGGGGAAGGGGGAAAAGGAAAAGGGAGATGGGCCTAGGAACAAAACAGCAGCAACGATCCGAGGCGGAAAGCTAGTTTACTAAATAAGATTGCAGAAAGTAAAATGACACGACATAATAGGAATTGAGGCTAATGAATCAAACAAAATGAGCAAGAGAGAGTGTCCGATAAACTGAAGGCCTTACGCTAACGCTGAAGGCTAGACGGCAGCGAGCACCCACTGCTGAGTCGATCCCAAAGGAAAGAGAGCATCCCGTGACTGCAGACAGTTTTTATCTTTTCCCTCTGAGCGGAAAACACGTAAAAATACAAAGCATCCTAAAGTACTCTGGGGAATGGAGTTCTCCCTCTCTTCTGAGACAGGCATACCCATAGCCATCGATGACCCACAGAGCTGTAGCATTAACTCTCCAACTCCCAATACACCACATGATGTTATGATGTGGAATATCAACAATACAACAAAAATCATAAAGCCATGTGTATGGGAACTGTTGAATCACGGCCTGAACCACTGATTGATCACCTGAGGCGAGCACTGAGTCAGCTGCAGGGGCACAAGTGAGTGTGATTGGAAGGGGTGGAGTTTGACTCCACCTCTCCCATGACCCCATTGAAGGGCTGACCACCACCAGGGAAGGATCTCTGGTTGGAGATCCCTCCCTAGTGCAGTTATCGGCAAGCCTCGACCATCTCCAAAGGTGAGCCACTCTTTCCTCATTATCTATCTGTATACCATCTACTTAAGCCCATCGAAAATATACCATCTTTGGCACCATTTCTTTTGGATGCTATTCTTGGGGGTTATTTGCCCTACACCATGACAAGGGGGTCGGCCTCTTCTCCCAGATAACTAATGACAGAACGAGAGGGAATGGCCACAAGCTGTGCCGAGGAAGATTTAGATTAGATTTGAGGACCAATTTTTTCTTCAAAAGAGTGGTCAGGCACTGGAATGGCCTGCCTAGGGAGGGGGTTGAGGCACCATCCCCAGCGCTGTTCAAGAAGCGTTTAGATGAGGTGCTAAGGGGATTTGATTTAGTAGCTTAGTGGGTAGGGATGGTGGTAGGAGGACGGTTGGACTAGATGATCTTGGAGGTCCTTTCCAACCTCACGCATCTATGAATCTATGAATCCTACTATGTGCATTCCAGAGACTTCCTTGCTTTTACCCCCATATCCTGAAGTAAGCCCTCTCAGGCACGTGCTTTCTCTTACAATAGCTCCATTTCTTTCTTTTACGGAACTTTGGGCTGACTCAAGTGCAGGAGAAACAGAAGCTGGAACTCATTACCTCCTCTGCCCCACATTCCCAAGTTACTGCAATGCATCAGCCTACGCTGTGCGTGCACTGCACTCCATCAGAGCACATTCCCCTGCAGGTACTCTCTTGCCCCTGCACATGCCAGACCCGTAAGTACACTACCACAGCAGAACATTCTCCTTCGCTAATCAAGACCTCAAATTTACATTGACCATCTCATTTCAAAGCATTCTAGAAATAAAGAATTTCAACTCAGCACTCTTTACATTATGAAGATCTCAATTAGAATTCTTGGAAGGAGAAGGAATCTGACCGTACCACCTGTAACATAACGCTCTCACTGACACACACCGTGACTGAGAAACACAATTCAAGTCTTAAAGACTACTACCAATTCATTTTTGATGTGTCACGACGCTGACTGCCTTCACAAATTTACTCACACTCCTGAATTCAATGTACCTGATGTGGCTGAAGGTCACAGATGACCGTATTAATATTGTTCAAGACTTCATCAATGCAAGGCATCACTTCTCCCACCCGAACCTGAACAAAATGTCGGCGGCACTTCTGTGCTATTTTTATCAAGGTATCACAAGCTGTATCTCACAAGCCATATCCTGGACTCCATCGTGGGTTTCTAAATTAAATCACATCAGTTACTGCTTTCTATTTCCCCCAGACATGCACATATACTGCGCATAATTTGTTTTTCATTCAGAAAGTCAGAACAGCAAGTGAAAGAGATGGTCACCATGCAGAAACTCAAACAACTTGCTGACTGCTGTCTTCAAAAACTCCCAGTGAGCTCTCAAAAAACGTGGGTATTGGCCTACTATGTACGTTCTGTTGGATGCAATAGTGGCTTTATTGTCTGTTCCTCTCTTTTGTTCACAGAGCCCTGGGGGATCCTACAATATAACATACGATTAGTTTTCTCCCAAGTTCACAGACCGGATGAGCAGTATAAAGGCTAAAATAAGCAGCAGTAACCATACAGGAAAGTAGTTGCCATTATCAAGCTCAAAGCCAAAATATCTTAAGGAAAAAAAAAAAAAAAAAAAAAAAAGAACAAACCAACCAACTGCCCCAGTTTAGGATCAGGACAGTTCCATAAGTTTCAACCAAACCAAGAACACCGCATTTTCAGTCACGCAATTTAGGTGCAACTAATAACTGCTGCAGGGCAGACTGCAGCAACTCAAAGTGCTGAGTACTGAGCAACCAGCTGATAAACATACAGGTGTTACACAGCAAGCAGGGGAAACTAACTCCTCTCTGCCTATGGCATCACAATGACACATTTCACTTCTGTGGGCAACGTCTTCTTCCCATGCTCTTTCCACACACACTTACTAAAACTTCAGCGGCAGAAGAGAAGGTGCTAGCTGCTTCAAAGCAACACACGTTACTTTGCTTCGTTAAGGTTACTCTTACTTCATTAGTGCTTCCTTCCTGGGTCTGTGGCGTTCCTAAAGCAAAATCTTTCATCATAAGCCAAATTTTCTCTCCAAAATTTTCACAGTGAAAAGGCTGCATGGATTCAGGCCTTTTTTGTGACTGAGGAATTCATCAGCCTAAAATTCAGAATATGACATTCCCCATTCAATTATTCTCATCAACGTTTGCTAGACAGGGCAGCTCACTGAAGAACACAGAGCAGGATCTTCTGAAGCTCAATTTCTTGAGCATGAATTACAAAGCTCAACAAAGCTGTCAGTCTTGTGCCATGGTACCTTCATTCCTGTCACAAGGGATCTTTTTTCATCCTCTTCATGCATCGCCCGCTGACTGAGCCTATTGCCCAACAGAGCGCATTCAGGTTTCCCAGGAGCAGTCCGTCCCATGCACTTCTTGTGAAGCTTTTCAGCCATTATTCGTTCTGTGTCTGCACAGCCCAGATGTGTAAGATACACTGAAAGACAATTAACAGTAACAGTAAGCAGGCATATTTTTTTAAGCAACAAACTGGATCGCATCTCTATTAAGTTGAATTCTTCTAAGAGAGACAAAATCAAAATGCCAAACGCAACGGCTCTTTTGTGAACTTGTGACAGAGCAAGCTAAAGATTTAAACCCAGATCTGCTAGGATTGTATGACATGAGAGAGAATGACCTCGTGTATCAGACAGATCAGTAAAGTTACTACGTTCAATTAATAATGTTTACGTATTCATGAGCTGTTGGCAATATGGATCTGGCTAGCTCTGAGGGACATCACACTGCATTTAGCAATTTTCCTCTTTTCGTTATTGCAGTGCCGGTACCTCTGCTGGTTTTAGGAAACCACCGTTACAATGGAGATGGTTCTCCTGAACGACACCAGGTGAGAAGTTTCAGCTTGAACAGCTCAGACAATTCCATCAGCCCCTGAAACGATTGGGGCCGCTAATGGAAGCCAAATTCAAAATCTCACCAAACTGAGAGCAGCATTAGGGTCAGATTCAGCAATGGATTTTTACAGTGCCACTTTTCCTGTCACTCCATACACTGGATCTGGAAACATCGCTAAGGCTGAGAATATGCTGAAGCAGTTTCAGTACAGTAAGGAGGAGTTTTAATACTAAAAACATAGAGATCAGAATAAATCTACTGTTAACTATACTGCACAAGTACAGCAGTGAAAACACACGAGCACAGCAGTGAGAATACAAAAAGGTGCGTTTTACATTCATAAAGCCGTTAACAAACACTCAGTGCTTTCTTCCCCTGTTTGCGTTTAAAAGAAGAATGTTCTCACTGAAGTCTCATGAACTGACCCTACAGCTGAGAGATGCGATGACTTTCAGATTCCCCTTCTCTCCTGCCCCCCACGTAACCCTGCTGCACGCATGCTCCTGGTGCAGCCGCACGGACCTACAGGACAGCAGTTCTCGCCACTTACCCAATGCTTCTCTCATATTTCTGTAGAAGGTTATGGAATCTGTATCCTTCGTGAATTCTCGTACTACGTCCCCTTGACCATTTCCACCACGAGAACTCCTTCAGGTTTAGCCATACTGCCAACCATCAGCGATCAAACCTAAACGTTACAAAGGGGAGCTCCAACTGGACTGCACCGTGACGTGAAAATAAAGGTGTGTGTCCTGCACTTCCTCAGGCCATCTCATACACAAGCAAACGGGAAGGACAAATTCTGAAGCGATACGCTAACTAAAAACCCATTCAGAGTACAGCTGATCTCTATCTCTGCAAGAATCAGAGTTATTTAAAACAAGTATCATACCGTCCAGAGCTTCAGAAGATGTATGTCTTAAAGATCTTTTCAACACAAGCACGTTTTCTCCTCAAACACCGGGCTGAATCGGCCCGGTTCCGCGACAGTTGGTGCGGGGGACCCACGGACCCACGGCCCAGGAAAGGGGAAGAGGGAAAGGGAAAACGGAGATGGGCCTGGGAACAAAACAGCGGCAACGATCTGAGGAGGAAAGCTAATTTACTAAAGAAGATCTCAGAAAGCAAAATAACACAATAGAATACAATATAATTGGAATTGATGCTAATGAATCAAACAAAATGAGCAAGAGAATGTCTGGTAAACCGAAGGCCTTACGCTAACGCTGAAGGCGAGACGGCAGCGAGCACCCACTGCCGAGTGATCCCAAAGGAAAGAGAGCGTCCCGTGACCGCAGACAGTTTTGATCTTTCCCTCTGAGCGGAAACACGGAACAATGCAAAGCATCGCACAGTGCTCTGAGGAATGGAGTTCTTCTTCTCTTCTGAGACAGGCATACCCAGAACTATCAATGACCCACAGAGCTGGAGCATTAACTCTCCAACTCCCAGCGCACCACATGACGTCATGATGTGGAATACCAATACCAAAAATCACAAAGCCATGGCACTGTATTATCAGAATTGCACCCACCCTCTGAGCTTCTACAAGACGGTTGCTTTTAGATCCTTCCAAAGAAACAACCCTTAAATGCTCATTTTAAGGACTGCTATTCTCAATACTTACTGCTGCTCTGCTTTCCAAACCCTCTGGGAATCTGGAAGAAAACCTTCCAAAACCACACTGCTTATCTGCATCCAGTGCAAGACATCTACGAGAACATTTGCACCGTTCCCGACTGAACAGGCGCCGTGCAGACTGAGAAGTTCTGAGCCTGCCACGGAACCAAAGAGAAACGGAGCGATCTATAAAGTACATTTTGCTTCCATAGCTAAGACACTCAGCAATTCAAAGCACTCCAGGCAGAAGGCAGATTGGACATCTCTAGCTCAGATCCCTCCCTGTCAGGGATTCAAAACCACCTTCACATTATTCCCACACACATCCACTTCTGTCAGCAGTTTCACTTTCAAGAGCTTCTCTAGCTTCTTCCACTAGTCTAGAAGACTGCAATGAACCCACACAGCAATCCCAGAAGATCAGCTACATGCAGAGTAGGAATAGCCAGATCAGACCTGCACAGCTCCTTTGAGAAGGCTTTTTACCCACACTGTCATCTGTTACACTGGGAGTTACAGCAGTGACACCTGCAGCAATTGGAAGCCACTCTAAGAAATTCTGTGGAACATTTCAACATCCTAAATGGTTCAGAGCTGAGTTTTGCAGATGTCCATTTAAAGATGCCAGTTTTAACTATCTTGATGTAATAGAATTGTAATAGAGCTAGAATTTGCTATGTGCAAAGGGCTACCGGGAGAAGGAATGCGTTGCCAGCATCAGATGGAAAGCGACAAGAATCCAGATCCCTTACAAGTGCTAGGGGAAAAAAGAGTGCGCCGCGCGGCCCCGGAATCCTGCCCCGCCCCTCCCCCGCTGCCGCTGACACGGCCCCTGCCCCTGCCCCTGCCCCTGCCCCTGCCCCTGCCCCTGCCCCTGCCCGGCCCCACGGCTCCGCCCCCACAGCTCACAGTGCCGTCCCGTACAGCCGCCGCCGCCGCCGCTGCTCCAACGCGCGGTTCCCGCGGTTCCCACGGCAGCGGAGCCGCCGCCGCCGCCGCCGCCGCCGCTGCTCCAACGCGCTGTTCCCGCGGTTTCCGCGGCGCCGCCGCCGCCATAGCACTCCACCGCTCCGTTCATCTGCGGGGGGGGGGGGGGGGGGGGCGGGGGGCGGACTTCCGTTTCCGGCTTCAGGGACCGGCGCACGCGTAGTGCTCTTGCCAGAGCCGCGCGCAGTGGGGGTGGGGTTGTTCGGCCATGGCGTTGGTGGGGGGGGCGGTCGCGTATCGTGGAGCTCCTGGCGGAACTACAGTGGCTGCTCGCGCACACGCAGGTGGGGGAGGGGAAAAGGGGGGGAGTGGGGTGGCGGAGGGAGAAGGGGGGAATAGGGTGTGGGTGGGTTGGGGCGAAGTTGGGTGGGGGACGGGGATGTGGGGCAGGGGTTGGAGCTAATGGGGCTCGATGCTCGGTTCTAAGTCCGGGTGCTCAGTTATGGGTCTGGGGGCTCTGTTATGGGGCTGGGGCTGCAGATGTGGGGTCGGGGTTATGGGGCTGGGGTCGGGGTTGTGGGTCCGGGGCCGTCGATGTGGAGAGGGCGAATGGGGCTGAGGCCGCCACTCCCCCCGCAGGAGGAGCGCTCCAGCAGCGAGCAGAAGCTCATAGACATCCAGAAAACTCACGGGAGGATGCAGCCCGAGAACAAGTCAGCGCGGGGACCCCGAAACGGGCGAGGGGGGCAAAAGGGGCGGTGTTACAATAAAATGGGCGGGGATCAGCCCATCCTCATTGGTGAGCTTCCATGAAGGGGCGGGGAATACAACAACAGGGGCGGGGGGAACCAGCTGCCCCACTGCTGCCCAATAGCCTCCCCAAAGCCGCCCAATGCTGCCCCATAGCTGCCCTACTGCAGCCACATAGCTGCCTCACTAGTACCCCATAGCTGCCCTATAGCATCCCAATAGCCTCCTCATAGCTGCCCCACTCTTGCCCCGTAGCTGCCCCACTCTTGCCCCATAGCTGCCCCATACCTGCCTCACTGCTGCCCCATAGTTGCCCAATAGCCTCCCTATAACCACCTCATAGCTCCACCACTGCTGCCCCAGAGCCTCCCCATAGCTTCTCCATAGCTGACTCATAGCTGCCCCATAACTACACCATTGCGGCCTCACTGCTACCCCATAGCTGCCCCATAGCCTCTAAATAGCCTCCTCATAGCTACCCCACTGCTGCCCAATAGCTGCCCTACTGTAGCCTCATAGCTGCCTCATAGCTGCCTCATAGCTGCCTCACTAGTACCCCATAGCTGCCCTATAGCATCCCAATAGCCTCCTCATAGCTGCCCCACTCTTGCCCCGTAGCTGCCCCACTCTTGCCCCATAGCTGCCCCATACCTGCCTCACTGCTGCCCCATAGTTGCCCAATAGCCTCCCTATAACCACCTCATAGCTCCACCACTGCTGCCCCAGAGCCTCCCCATAGCTTCTCCATAGCTGACTCATAGCTGCCCCATAACTACACCATTGCGGCCTCACTGCTACCCCATAGCTGCCCCATAGCCTCTAAATAGCCTCCTCATAGCTACCCCACTGCTGCCCCATAGCTGCCCTACTGTAGCCTCATAGCTGCCTCATAGCTGCCTCATAGCTGCCTCACTGCTACCCTATAACTGCCCCATAGCTGCCACATAGCCTCCCAATAACCTTCTCATAGCTGCCCCACTGCTGCCCCATAGCCTTCCAATAGCCTCCTCATAGCTGCCCCATAGCTGCCTCACTGATGCCCCGTAGCTTACCCATGGCTTCCACACTGCTGCCCCATAGCTACCCCATAGCATCCTCATAGCCGCCCTCTTAGCTGCCCTATGGCAGCCTCATAGCCGCCTCATTCCTGCCCCACTGCTGCCCCGTAGCTGCCTCACTACTGCCCCGTGACTTCCCTACTGCTGCCTCACTGATGTCCCATAGCTGCCCTATAGAATCCCCATAGCCTCCTCATAGCATCTCCACTGCTGCCCCATAGCTGCCCCACTCTTGCCGCATAGCTGTCCCACTGCTGCCCCATAGCTCCTCCGTGGCTGTCTCATAGCCGCTCCATTGACGCCCCATAGCCACCCCATAGCCACCTCATTGACTCCCCACTGCTGCCCCATAGCCTCCCCTTAGGCTCCTCATGGCTGCCCCATAGCCTCCCCTTAGGCTCCTCATGGCTGCCCCATAGCCTCCCCTTAGGCTCCTCATGGCTGCCCCATAGCTGCCTCACTGATGCCCCATAGCTTACCCATGGCTTCCACACTGCTGCCCTACAGCTGCCCCATACCCTCCTCATAGCTGCCCCAAAGCTGCCCTATGGCTGCCTCATAGCCGCCCCATACCTGCCCCACTGCTGCCCCATTCCTGCCCCACTGCTGCCCCACACCTGCTTCATTGCTGCCCCATAGCTACCCCACTGCTGCCTCACTGCTGTCCCATAGCTGCCCCACAGCCTTTCCTCCTCATAGCTGCCCCACTGCTGCCCCATAGTTGCCTCACTTCTGCCTCACTGCTGCCCCATAGCTGCCACTAGCCTCCCTATAGCCTTCACATAGCTACCCCACTGCTGTATCATAGCTGCCTCATAGCTGCCCCACTGCTGCCCCATAGCTGCCCCATAGCTAACTCACTGCTGCCCAATAGCCTCCCCGTAGCCACCTCATAGCTGCCCCTCTGCTGCCCCATAGCTGCCCCACTCTTGCTTCAAAGCCGTCCCATATCTGCCCCATAGGCTCACCATATCCTGCTCATAGCTGCCCCATAGCTGCCCCATAGCCTCCTCATAGCGTCCTCATAGCTGCCTGACTGCTGACTCAATGCTACCCCATGGCAGCTTCATAGCTGCCCCATAGCGGCTCCTTAGTTGCCTCACTGCTGACACATAACTGCCCCATGGCTACCTCACTGCTCCTCCATAGCTGCCACATAGCTGCCCCACTGCTGCCCCATCGCTGCCGCTCTCTTGCCCCATAGCTACCCCAGTTTTGCCCAATACCTGCCCCATATCTGCCCCGTAGGCTCCCCGTGTCCTCCTCATAGCTGCCCCACTGCTGCCCCATAGCTGCCCCACTGCTGCCCCATGTCTGCCTCACTGCTGCCCCTTAGCTGCCTCACTACTGCCCCATATAGCTGCCTCATAGCTGCCCCACTGCTGCCCCATAGCCGCCCCATAGCTAACTCACTGCTGCCCAATAGCCTCCTCGTAGCCACCTCATAGCTGTCCCTCTGCTGCCCCATAGCTTCCCCACTCTTGCTTCAAAGCCGCCCCATATCTGCCTCACTGATGCCCCATAGCTTACCCATGGCTTCCACACTGCTGCCCTACAGCTGCCCCATAGCCTTCTCATTGCTCCCCCAAAACTGCCCTATGGCTGCCTCATAGCCGCCCCATACCTGCCCCACTGCTGCCCCACACCTGCTTCATTGCTGCCCCATACCTGCCCCACTGCTGCTCCATAGCAGCTTCACTGCTGCCCCATAGCTACCCCACTGCTGCCTCACTGCTGTCCCATAGCTACCCCATGGCCTCCCCATAGCCTCCTCATAGGTGCTCCACTGCTGCCCCATGTCTGCCTCACTGCTGCCCCATAGCTGCCTTATAGCTGCCCCATAGCCTCCCAATAGCCTCCTCATAGCTACCCCACTGCTGCCCAATAGCTGCCCTACTGCAGCCATATAGCTGCCTCATAGCTGCTACACTCACGCCCCATAGCCGCCCCATAATTAACTGCCTGCTGCCCCATAGCCTCCGCATAGCCACCTCATAGCTTTTCCTCTGCTGCCCCATAGCTGCCTAAATCTTGCCTTATTGCCTCCCCATATCTGCCCCATTGGCACCCCATATCCTCCTCATAGCTGCCCCATTCTTGCTCAATAGCTGCCCCACTGCTGCCCCATAGCTGCCCCACTAAAGCCCCATAGCGGCCCCACTACTGCCCCATAAACTTCCCATGGCCATCTCATAGCTGCATCACTGCTGCCCCATAGCCTTTCATAGCCTCCTCATAGCTGCCCCATAGCTGCCTCACTTCTAACCAATAGCTACCCCATAGCTGCCCCACTGCTGCCCCATAGCCAGCCCATAGGCTCCTCTCAGCTGCCCCATAGCTACCCCACTGCTGCCTAATAGCAGCCCCATACCTGCCTCACTGCTGTTCCACATCTGCCCCATAGCATCCCAATAGCCTCCTCATAGCTGCCCCATCGATGCCCCACTGCTGCCCATAGCCTCCATATAGCTTCCTCAGATCTGCCCATTAGCTGCCTCATTGCTGCCCCATAACTGCCCCATGGCTACCTCACTGCTCCTCCATAGCTGCCACATAGCTGCCCCACTGCTGCCCCATCGCTGCCCCTCTCTTGCCCCATAGCTGCCCCAGTTTTGCCCCATAGCTGCCCCAGTTTTGCCCAATAGCTGCCCCACTACTACCCCATAGTTTCCCCATAGCTTCCTCATAGCTTCTCCATACTTGCCTCACTTCTGCCTCATAGCTGCCCCATAGCCTCCCCATAGCCTTCTCATAGCTACCCCACTGCTTCCCCATAGCTGCCACATAGCCACCTCATATCTGCCCCACTGCTGCCAAATAGCCACCTCATAGCTGCCCCATAGCCTCCCCATAGCATCCTCATAGCTGCCCCATAGCTTCCTCACTGCTGCCCCATAACTGCCCCATGGCTGCTTCACTGCTGCCCCATAGCTGCCCCACAGCCTCCCCATAGTATTCACATAGCTACCCCACTGCTGTCCCATAGCTGCCATATAGCTGCCTCATAGCTGCCCCACTGCTGCCCCATAGCCGCTTCATAGCTAACTCACTGCTGCCCCATAGCCTCCCCGTAGCCACCTCATAGCTGCCCCTCTACTGCCCCATAGCTTCCCCACTCTTGCTTCAAAGCCGCCCCATATCTGCCCCATAGGCTCCCCATATCCTGCTCATAGCTGCCCCATAGCCTCCTCATAGCGTCCTCATAGCTGCCTGACTTCTGACTCACTGCTGCCTCAATGCTGCCCCATGACAGCTTCATAGCTGCCCCATAGCTGCTTCCTAGTTGCCTCACTGCTGACACATATCCGCCCGATAGCCTCCTCATAGCTGGCCCATAGCTCCCCCAATGCTGTTCCATAGATGCCCCACTACTGCCCCATAGCCACCCCTTAGCTGGCCCATACCTGCCTCACTGCTGCCCCATAGCTGCCACATAGTTGCCACATATCTACCCCACTGCTGCTCCATTGCTGCCTTACAGCTGCGCCATAGCTGCCTCTCTGCTTCCTTATAACTGCCCCACTGCTGCATCACTACTGCCCCATAGCCGCCCCATAGCCTCCTCATAGCTCGTCCATAGCTACCATATTGCTGTTCCATCGATTCCCCACTGCTGTTCCATAGCTGCCGCATTGCAGTTCCATAGATGCCCCACTACTGCCTTATAGCCACCCCTTAGCTGCCCCATAGCTGCCGCACTACTGCCCCATAGCTGCCGCATAGCTGCCTCACCGCTGCCCCATAGCCGCCCCATTGTTGCCTCATATCTACCCCACTGCTGCTCCATAGCCGCCCCATAGCTAACTCACTGCTGCTCCACTGCTGCACCATAGCTGCCCCAATCTTGCCACACAGCTGCCCCACTGCTGCCCCATAGCAGCCCCACTGCTGCCCCTAGCTTCCATATAGGCTCCTCAGATCTGCCCATTAGCTGCCTCATTGCTGCCCCATAACTGAACCATGGCTACCTCACTGCTCCTCCATAGCTGCCACATAGCTGCCCCTCTCTTGCACCATAGCTGCCCTTGTTTTGCCCAATACCTGCCCCACTACTACCCCACAGCCTCCCCATAGCCAACTCATAGCTGCCCCACTCTTTCCCCATAGCTGCCCACTTCTGCCCCATAGCCTCCCCATAGTTTCTTCATAGCTTCCTCATAATTGCCTCACTTCTGCCTCACTGCTGCCCCATAGCTGCCCCATAGCCTCCCTATAGCCTTCACATAGCTACCCCACTGCTGTCCCATAGCTGCCATATAGAGGCCCCATAGCTGCCCCACTCTTTCCCCATGGCCGCCCCATATCTGACCCATAGCCTCCTCCTAACCTCCTCATAGCCACCTCATAGCTGCACCACAGCTGCCCCATAGCTGCCCCACTGCTGCCCCATAGCCCCCTCATAGCTGCCCCACCGCTGCCCCGTATCCTTCCTATAGCCTCCTCATAGCTGCCTCACTTGATGCCCCATAGCTGTCCCATGGCTTGCACACTGCTGCCCCAAAGGTGCCCCATAGCCTCCCCATAGCCACCTCATAGCTGTTTCACTGCTGCCCCATAGCTGCCCCACTCTTGCCCCATAGCCGCCCCATATCTGCCCGATAGGCTCCCCATATCCTCCTCATAGCTGCCCCATAGCTACCTCTCTACTGCCCCACTGCTGCCCCACTGCTGTTCCACTGCTGCCCCTCTGCTTCTTCATAGCTGCCCCATAGCTGCCCTACTCCTGCCCTATAGCTACCCAACTGCTGCCCCATAGCTGCCTCTCTGCTGCCCCATAGCCTCCCCATAGCTTCCCCATAGCTGACTCATTCCTGCCCAATAACTGCCCCATGGTTGCCTCACTGCTGCCACATAGCTGATCCATATCCTCCCAATAGCCTCCTCATGGCTACCCCACTGCTGCCCCATAGCTGCCCTACTGCAGCCACATAGCTGCCTCATAGCTGCCCCACTCTTGCCCCATAGATGCCCCACTGCTGCCCCATAGCTGCCCCATAGCTTTCTCATAACTGCCCAATAGCTGCCTCATTGCTGCCCCATAACTGCCTCATGGCTGCCTCACTGCTGCTCCATTGTTGCCACATAGTTGCCGCACTCCTGCTCAATCGCTGCCCCACTTTTGCCCCATAGCTGCCCCACTACTATCCCACAGCCTCTTCATAGCCAACTCATAGCTGCCCCACTCTTTCCCCGTAGCTGCACCACTTCTGCCCCATAGCCTCCCCATAGCGTCCTCATAGCTTCCCCAAAGCTGCCTCACTGCTGCCCCAAAACTGCCCCATGTCTGCCTCACTGCTGCCTCACGGCTGCCCCATAGCTTCCCAATAGCCTCCCTATAGACTTCTCATAGCTACCCCACTGCTGCCCCATAGCTGCGTCTCTGCTTCCTTATAGCTGCCCCACTGCTGCATCACTACTGCCCCATAGCCGCCCCATAGCCTCCTCATAGCTGGCCCATAGCTCCCATATTGCTGTTCCATCGATTCCCCACTGCTGTGCCATAGCTGCCCCATTGCAGTTCCATAGATGCCCCACTACTGCCCTATAGCCACCCCTTAGCTGCCCCATAGCTGCCGCACTACTGCTCCATAGCCGCCCCATAGCTCCCTCACTGCTGCCCCATAGCTGCCCCATAGTTGTCTCATATCTACCCCACTGCTGCTCCATAGCCGCCCCATAACTAACTTACTGCTGCCCCACTGCGGCGCAATAACTGCCCACTCATGCCTCATAGCCGCCCCATATCTGACCCATAGGCTCCCCATATCCTGCTCATAGCTGCCCCATAGCTGCCCAATAGCCTCCTCATAGCGTCCTCATAGCTGCCTGACTGCTGCCTGACTGCTGCCTCAATGCTGCCCCATGGCAGCTTCATAGCTGCCCCATAGCTGCTCCATAGTTGCCTCACTGCTGACCCAGAGCCGCCCCATAGCCTCCTCGTAGCTGGCCGATAGCTCCCCCAATGCTGTTCCATAGATGCTCCACTGCTGTTCCATAGCTGCCCCATTGCACTTCCATAGATACCCCACTACTGCCTATTAGATGCCTCACTACTGCCCTATAGCTGACCCATAGCTGCCCCACTTCTGCTCCATAGCCACCTCATAGCCTCCCCACTGCTGCCCCACTACTGCCCTTTAGCCGCTTCATAGGCTCCTCTTCGCTGCCCAATAGCTGCCTCTTTGCTGCCCCATAGCTGCCTCACTTCTGCCCCATAGCGGCCCCATAGTTGCCTCATATCTACCCCACTGCTGCTCCATAACCGCCCCATAGCTAACTCACTGCTGCCCCACTGCTGCACCATAGCTAACTCACTGCTGCCCCACTGCTGCACCATAGCTAACTCACTGCTGCCCCACTGCGGCGCAATAACTGCCCCACTGCTGCCCCATAGCCACCCCATATCTGCCCCGTAGGCTCCCCATATCCTCCTCATAGCTGCCCCTCTGCTGCCCCATAGCTGCCCCACTCTTGCCTCATAGCTGCCCTACTGCTTGACCATAGCTGCCTTACTACTGCCCCATTGCCGCCCCACTGCTGCCCCATAACGTCCCCATAGCCTCCTCATCGCCAACAAGTTTAGCCATATGGGGCGGTATGGGATGATTTTGGGAGATATGGGGTGAAATAGGGCCGATATGGGGTGATATAGGAGCAATATGGAATGATAGGGGGTGATACGGGCCGATATGGGGTGACATTGGGGTGATAGTGTGTGATGGGGTGATATGGGGGAAGTATGGGGCGAATGCGGTGGTATGGGGTGATAAGGGGTGATATGGGGCAGTAAGGGGTAATATGGAGTGATATTAGGAGATATGGAGTGATATTAGGAGATATGGGGTGAAATAGGGGCAATATGCGGTTAGGATTAGGGTTAACATTGGGGTGACGCCTTTGTGCCCCCAGGTACGAGGTGGATGACATGGATGAGGAGGGCAAAGAGTGAGTGCCCCACAACTGCCCCACAGCTGCGCCTTCAAACCCGCACAGCCCCATCCCTGCCCCGTATCTCCCCCATATCTCCCTATATCTCCCCATATCTCCCTATATCACCCCTTATCATATCTCTTATCTCTTCCCCTGCAGACAGCACACACTGAGCTGGCGCCGTGTGATCCCACTGCCCCTGCTCCCCCATATCTCCCCATTTTTCCCGCATATCTCCCCATATCTTATCTCCCACAGACGGCACACGCTGAGCCAGAGCTGCGTGATCCCACTGCCCCTGTCCCCCCATATCACCTCATATTTCCCCATATCACCCCATATCTTATTTCACATCTCTTATCTCTTCCCCCGCAGACAGCACACGCTGAGCCTGTGCCCCGTGATCCCGCTGCCACAGTGGAAGGCGAACCCGGAGACAGACCCCAAAGTGCTGTTCCAGCGGGAGCAGCTCATGCTGGCCCTATACCCGCAGACCACCTGCTTCAACCGCGCCCTCATCCATGCACCCCCGCAGGCGGGTATGACCCCGAACCCACAGCACAAAGCACGGCCCCAAACACACCCCAAATAGCCCGAACCCTCAGCACAAAGCACGGCCCCAAAAGGGCAGGGACTCACCCCAATACCCGGCCCCAAAAGAGCAGGAACTGACCCCAAAACCCATCCCCAAAACACACCGTCCTGACCCCAAACCCACAGCACAAAATCCCCACCCCAAAAACACCACCCTGCCCCAAACTCACAGCACAAAACCCGGCCCCAAAAGGGCACGAACTGACCCCATAACCCAGCCCTATAAGGTCGATATCTGACCCCAAAACCCAGCGCCAAAATCCTGCAATTCCACCCCAAAATCTCAGCCCCAGAATCCCATTATTTCCCCCAAATGTCAGCCCCAAATCCCATTAGTTCCCCCCCCAACCCCACAGTTTTCCCCCTGACCCCATAATTCCCCCCCGTGACCCTATAATTTCCCCCCCAACCCCATAAATTCCCCCCTGTGACCCCATTATTTCACCCCCTGACCCCATTACTTCCCCTATTCCCCCCCGACCCTATAATTTCCCCCTGACCCCAGAATTGCCCTATAACAGCCGCAGGACGATTCCTCGGTGCTGTTTGAGGACACGTGGTACACTGACGGATATTCATCGCCGCTCAACATCGCACAGCGCTACGTCATGGCCTGCAGAGACACCAAGAAGAAGCGACCCCGTGGGGCCGTTTTGGGGCCATGACAGGATTTGGGGTTTTTGGGGTCATTAGGGCCGATTTGGGGTCACTTTGGGGTCACTCTGGGGCCCTTTGGGGCACAGTGCTGCGCCGTGGCTTGCAGGGACACCAAGAAGTGACCCCTTAGGGGATTTGATGGGGTCCTTAGGGGGTCGTTATAGGGTTTTGGGGTCACTTTGGGGTCATTTTGGGGCCCGTTGGGGCACAGTGCTTCCAAGAAGTGTTGGAAGTAAGCTGGGATATTTGGGGTCATTTTGTGTCATTTTTGGGGTCGCATCGGGGTCACTTCGGGTCATGGCAAGTTAGGGCATGGCCCGAATTGGGGCTTAACTTTGTCCACGCCCACTCGTTTCCCACCGGCTTCCGGTTTCCCACGTCCAGTCGTTCTGCAGCAGGCGCACTTCCGCCTCGTTACCCACCATGCCCCGCTCGCTGCCGGAAATCTGTGCTCCCGGAAGTTTCAGTCACTTCCGGTCATCGTGCCTCGTTCCAGTGGCGCTGTTCCGCCTCGCTACCCCACGCCCTGCCCTTTCTGTTGCCGATCTGTGCTGTGATTGGCTGAGCTGTGCCGTGGGGCCGGAAGCGGCCCCGTGGCGGAACCGGAGCTGGAAGCGGAGCACGTGATCAGTGGCGGTTGGGGGAGGGGCGGTTATGGGACCGGGGTCGGGTTATGGGGTTATGGGGCAGGGATTTGGGACTGGGGTCGCGGGTGTGGGGTCCGGGCTTGGGGCAGAGCCGTGGGGCGGAGTTCTGGGTCTAGGTTCACTGATTGGCGCGGAGCTGTGGGGCAGAGCTGTGGGATGCGGGGCTGAGCTGTGGGGTGGATCTGTGGGGCAGAGCTGTGGGGGTTGGGGGGCAGAGGTGTGGTGCAGGTATGAGCAGATGTGGGGCTCAGATGCGGGGCAGAGCTGTGGGATGTGGGGCAGGTATGTGCAGATTGGGGTTGAGCTGTGGGGCTGAAGTGTGGGATATGGGGCAGCAGTATGGGGCTGAGTTGTGGGGTTTAGCCGTGGGGCAGAGCTGTGGGATGTGGGGCGGATCTGTGGGTCCAGGTGTGGGGTTTGGGGCAGATCTTTGGGGCAGAGCCACAGGGCTGAGCTCTGGGGCCAGGTGTGGGATGAGGGGCTGAGCTGTGGTGCAGAGCTGAGGGATGTGGGGCTGAGCTGTGGGGCCAGGGGATGAGGGGCAGAGATGTGGGGCAAATGTGTGGGATGTGGGGCAGCGCTGTGGGGCTGAGCTGTGGTGTGGATGTTTGGGGTGGAGGTGTGGGGCAGAGTTATGCCCCACAGAGGTGCTCCCGCAGGCGGTGGAGGAGATGCAGCGGCCGCGTCCTGAGGGGAATAGGTCAGTGCCCCATTGCTGCCCCACAGCTGCCCCATAGCCACCCCATTGAGATCCACTGAGATCAGTGGAGACCCCAGAGAGATCCGTAGGGACCCCACGGAGATCCATAGTGACCCATGGCTGCCCCGTAGCTGCCCCACATCCGCCCCATAGCTGGGCGTGGCTTCGCTCTGGCCACGCCCCCTTCTGCGGGACCCACAGTGATCCACACTGACCCACAGCAACCCACACTGACCCATAGAGACCCACAGCGATCCATAGCGGGACCCACAGCGACCCAGCCGACCCACAGCAACCTATAGGGGGAACCACAGCAACCCACAGTGACCAATAGCGACACACAGCGACCCACAGTGACTCACAGCAGGACCCACAGCGACCCATAGAAACACATAGAGACCCATAGTGACCCACAGCGACCCATAGAGACCCACAGCGACTCCCTGAGAACCACAGTGACCCATAGCTGGACCCACAGACACCCACAGCAACCCAAAGTGACCCGCAGCTTGACCCATAGCGACCCATGCCAGGAACCACAGCGACCCATAGTGACCCATAGCGATCCACAGCGACCTGTAGAAAACCACAGAGAGCAATAGGGAGCCACAGAGACGCAGTGACATCACGTGAGAGCGCCCCCTGGTGTCGTGGAGGGGGAACTGCAGCCCCTTAGGAATCTCTTGGGGCACGTTGAGACCAACGGCGCCTCATAGCGGGACCCACGCTGACCCACAGCGAACCATATTGGGACCCATAGCGTGACCCACAGCGACCCGTAGCAGACCACATTGACCCATTGCGACGCACTGCAACCCATAGCGACTCATAGAGGCACAGCGACACACAGCGATCCACAGCAACCCACAGTGACCAATTACGACCAGTAGTGACCGATAGCGACCCATCGCGACACACAGCGACCCACACCGACCCATAGCAACCCACAGTGGCCCACAGAGACCCACTGCGACCCATAGAGACCCAAAGCGACCCACAGCGACCCATAGCGTCCCGTAGAGACCCATAGCAACCCACTGCGACCCACAGTGACCCATAGCTGGACCCACAGACACCCACAGCGACCCACGCCAGGACCCACAGCGACCCATTGCGCCCCTTAGCAACACATAGAGACTTATAGCGATCCACATCGACCCAGAGCGACCCATGGAGACACATAGCAAGACTCACAGCGACCCATAGCGTCCCATAGAGACCCGCAGCGAAACATAGCAACCCACAGAGATCGATAACGACCCACAGTGACCAATAGCGACCCATAGTGACCCACAGCGACCCATAGCGCCCAATAGGAAACCGCTGATAGCAATAAGGAGCCATGGAGACACAGCGACATTACGTGAGAGCGCCCCCTGGTGGCGTGGAGGGGAACTGCAACCCCTTAGGGATCCATTGGGAACCTTAGAGACCCACAGAGACCCATAGCAGGACCCACTGCAAACCAAAGCAATCCATATTGGGAGCCACAGCAACACATAGCGCCCAATAGGAAAACACAGAGAGCAATAGGAAGCCATAGAGACACAGCGACATCATGTGAGAGCTCCCCCTGGTGGCGTGAAGGGGAACTGCAGCCCCTTAGGGATCTCCTGGGGCACGTAGAGACCCATAGCAGAACCCACACTGACCCACAGCGAACCCTATTGGGACCCATAGCGTGACCCACAGCGACCCATGGCAACACATAGAGACTCATAGCGAACCACAGCAACCCACGGCGACCCAAAGTGACCCACAGCTTGACCCAAAGGGACCCATGCCGGGACCCACAGCGACCCAAAGGAAACCACAGAGAGCAATAGGAAGGCATAGAGACATCACGTGAGAGCGCCCCCTGGTGGCATGGAGGGGAACTGCAGCCCCTTAGGGATCTCCTGGAGCACATAGAGACCCACAGAGACCCACAGCAAACCATATTGGGACCCATAGCGGGACCCACAGAGACCCACAGACTGCTACAATGAAGGGTCAGGAACACAGCTTGATGCTAGCTAATGTTCAATTTATTAATCAACACCTCAAATCTTATATAGACAGAGAAGCAGTGTGTGTTAGGATCTAACTGGGGGAAGCTACAAGGATCTAATTGGGGGAATTTACACTCCTCAGTGTTAACATGTCAAGAATATAAAACACTCCTAGTCATCTAAACAAACAGTTTCTTATTGCTATCCGTTACAGTCTTCTGTTTCTTCTCACTCCTTAGACATGGTTGTCTCAACCTTATCAGCTTATCTTTACACAGCCTACGTCCAAGGTTTATGGCCTGATTCCTGCTTAGCTAACAGTTCTGTCTGACTCCCACTTTTGCCATCACCCACATCTCCCCCTTTCTGTTGCACTATGAATATTTTCTTTGTAGCATTGTCAATCATTTTTTGCACACATTGTAAAATACAAGGAAGTAACAGCAAAAGCATGACAACGATCATCACAATGTAGCACATCATTTTTAAGATACTGTGGAGCCATCCGGTGAGACTCCCATCCCGAGAGTAATTTGTCCAACCTGTCCCAGTCCCTCTGTTCCTGCAGTTTCTTTACTCCATCCCGTATGGTCTCCATACTTGCTTGAATTGAAACGGAATGTTCTGACAGGTTCATGCAGCACATTCCTTCAAAATCCTCCCAGCCATGGCCTTGCGCCAGAAGTAGGAAATCAGTAGCAGCGCGATTTTGTGGCACAGCATGTCTGACACTGTCCGCATCAAGTAAAAGACCTGTTAAAGCTAAACTAGTGGCATTTCCTTGTTTTGCTAAGCAAGAACCCAGTTTGTTCAGTGTCACCAAAGCTTTAGCAGCAGCAACCTGCGGTGTGAAAAAGGAAACGGCTCCTGTGGTCTCCCTGTTCCAAAACTTCATGTTATCATCACAATCTGATCTGAAGGTGTGGGTCATTCTCCTAAAACGGTGATGAGAATATTTCTTTCTCCATTGCAAGATAGTTGTCTCATTTTGGGTAAGGATGGTTAAACGCCCGAGACTACATGGCCCACCTCTAATGTAAGAAGGAATGGCAGGCCATGCCCGGTCACCGCAACTAAGGAAAATTCCAGCTGGCAACTGTAAAGGAGCACTTACTGATTTTGAAAGGCTGGGTGACGTGCAATTACACCATAGAGTTTGGTTATTGAAGACTGCATCTACGGGACAGACATCCCATAGTTTGGTTTTATTTTTTCCGGTATAATGGAATCTCAGGCAGAAGTCCATTTTTATAGATCCTAAGAAATCTATTTCTTGTGGCTCTAATTTGGCAGACGGAAGATATGGAACCCATCCGTCCCAATTATCTACTAAATTTGTGCCAGTAAAGATTGCTTGTAAGGGACCAGGGATTGGCCAGTCGTCTATGGGAAAGCCCACCAAGCAGGTAGAGAAGGGGTTTTGCGCAGTTATATTAGCAAGTGTAAGCCACACATTCCTTTTTGGGAGGGTAATAAAACCAGTAGAGAGTCCTGAAATTTCAAGAAGTCAAGTCCATACAGTAGCTGGTCTCATCCTTCCTTGGATGTGTTTTCATCTGTTGTCGACCAAGTCTGTTCCTCCTAGTATGGTTTCACGTTCTTCGCGGGGATCCACCTGGGGCCTTTTTCTGTGGAGACACAAGCATAACCTCTCCCCCATGTGACAAGAGGATATGGCCCCATTATCATACCTGTTTCTGGGTGGCGAATCTACACCGGAGCCTTGATTCTTGTTTCCAATGTGGTATTTGAGCTAAAATGTCCAACTATCGGGGGATTGGTATCTAGCAGAGAACAATTCAAAAAGTGAAAAACATAAAGAGCTTCATGTAGTCGCTCCTCAGGAGGGGAAGCTCCCATTCCCCCTTTCTGTTGTGCTAAAGATTGGTGTGACCGCTCAATCAGTGATTGACCTGGAGAGGAATGAGGGAACCCGGTGATGTGCATAATGCCCCAGGAATCCAGGAAGGCTTTTGTCGCAGCAGAGGTATATGCAGGACCATGATCTGTTTTTCATTGGGAAGGGATACCTAAAGTAGCAAAAGCACGCAGCAAACGCTTGCGAACATCTCGTGCCTTTTCTCCTGTATGACAAGAGGAAAATAAAGCTCCGGAAAAAGTATCAATCGAGGAATGGATATATTTTAGCTTACCAAACTCTGGGTAATGTGTGACATCCATTTGCCATAGCTGGAGGCTCCGCAGATCTCTGGGGTTAACCCCCCCTGCTGTTGATGGGAAAGATTGCCTCTGGCAGTCGGGACATACCGCTATAATGTTTGATGCTTGTTGGGAGGTAAGCCCAAACTGTCGTTTAAGACCTCTAGCATTCTGATGAAAGAAGGCTAAGTTTAGCTTGCGCTATTCGTTCTGGTAAAACATGGACTGACAGTGTCAACATATCAGCTTGACAATTCCCTTCTGCTGTGAAACCAGGTAAAGATGTGTATGAGCGGATGTGCATTACAAAAGAAGGATGAGTGCGGGAGTCTAAAAGAAAAATAAGTTCCTGTAACAAAATAAACAATGAAGAGGGAGAAATATTGCGTAATACGGATGCTTCTGCTCGCTGAAGAATTCCTGCAACAGAAGCTGAGTCGGTAATAAGATTGAAAGGCGTGGACCATTTCCGAAAAACTCGGACAACAGCAGCTGGTTCCACTATTTGTGGAGAACCAGAAACAATTTCAATATCCGAATCCCATTGCTTCCGTTGATTATCCCACCATAAAATAACTGATTTGTGTGATCTTCCAGACCCATCCGTAAATCTGGTAAGGGCCTGCAGCGGCTGATCACTTCTTTTTGGTGTGGATGTGAAGTGAACATTGAGGTTCAATAGCTTGTGTGACGGTGCGTGGGAAGTAAGGCTGCCTGTATAGCCTGCCAATGCCATGCTAAAGGCATCTGCTTGCTGATAAAGCCATTGTAAATACACATTTGTCATGGGTAAACAAATCCAGGAAAAGTCTGCCCCTGATAACATCAGCAAGCGCTGCCTAGCTTTGATTCTCAGGGAAGCAAACATCTCATGCTGTGTCAGAATTGTCTTTGTCAACTGGTTTGGCAAAAAAATCCATTCAATAATGAATAGTGGGTCTGGCCTTTGAAAATCCCACTGAAAAATTAGCGCATGAGGTTGTCGAGCAGGGTTGAGGATCATTAGAAAAAAAAAGTAACTCCGGGGCACACCGATGAGCTTGTCTGTTAGTGCTAGCTGCGGCAACTTTTTGCAAGGCACTAGCCGCTTCAGAGCCATGACTGCGGGGAGAGCATAAATCAGAATCCCCTTTCAGTAGTTCCAAATCTGCATTAGAGATACCCAGCAGCGCTCAGACCCAGTTAATTGATGCCAACAATTTTTGTACATCGTGTCAATTTTTCACATCAGTTTGTCTTTGTAAGGGCTAGGGAATGATAGTCTGGGCTGTGATGCGCCAGCCTAAATATTTCCATGGTGATGTTTTCTGAATTTTTTCAGGCGCAATACAGAAACCTGCCGAATTAACAGCAGTTGTAAGGAGGGCTACTGCTTCCTCCACGATCTCGTGATGTTGTGCGGCCACTAAGATGTCGTCCATATAATGATACGATAAAACATTTGACATTGTGTCTCGAATGGGGCTAAGCACTTTAGCTACATACCACTGACAAATGGTGGGGCTATTTTTCATTCCTCGTGGCAGCACAACCCACTGGTATCTCTGCAATGGGGCTTGCATGTTGATGCTTGGAACTGAAAAAGCAAATGGAGGGGCATCCTCGGGGTGTAATGGACTATAAAAAAGCAGTCTTGAAGATCAGTGACAGTCAAATGCCAGTCTCGGGGAATCATAGTGGATGACGGGAGGCCTGGTTGAAGGGCTCCCATACTTTCCATAGCATCATTAATTTTTCTGAGGTCATGGAACAAGCACCATTTCCCAGTTTGTTTCTTAATGACAAATCCAGGTGAGTTCCAAGGACTAGTGGAGGGTACAATACGTCTTTTTGCTAATTGTTCCGCTACCAAGTCTTGGAGGGCGCAAAGTTTTTCTAGCGGAAGGGGCCATTGATCCGCCCATCCAGGGGTATCTGTTTTCCATATTCGCTTAAGGGGGTCGCACCTCTCAATGGCCCCTCCCGAAAATCTGACTTGATAGTGACTCCCCACTGAGCCATAACATCACGGCCCCATAAATATCATCGGAATTGGCAACACAGACGGTTTGATAGTAGCTACCCCATCCTCAGGTCCTCTGATTTGAATGAACTCAGCACTTTGCTGGCTGTTCCTTGCACCTCCCACCCCAGCTAATGTATGGGATGATTTGTACGATGTAACCCAAAACCAAAGCCAAGGCCTACCCCTTCTCTCACCCTGACACTCGAACCAAACCTCCGCCTAAACCTAACCCTACTATCTAAGCCTAAGCCTAACCCTTACAATTGCCCTAGCCCTAACACTAACCCTTTTCCTATACCTAACCCTGACCTCAACCCTGATCCTAAGCTATCCCTAACCCTAACACCAAACCCTGGCCTAACCCTAACACTAAGCCGTGACATCATTTCAATCCTAATCCTATTCCGAACCTTAACCCTATCCCAAGGCCTAACCCTACTCTGACCTTTACACTCAAACTAACCCTACCTCGATCAATAGATACAAATGGAATCCTAAACCTAAACCTAACCCTAAACCTACTGCTAACACCAAAAGTCAGCCTACTTTTCTCCCTAAATCTAATCATAAATCTAAAAAAATCTTTGTCCCTAACCCTAATCATAAATCCAATCCAAACTCTGAAACTTTCCCCAAACCTATCCCTATTCCTAACACTTACTCTTACCCTAAGTCTATCCCTAACACTAACCCTTCTCCCAGACACAACCCTAAAGCCAACACTAATCCTAACCTAATCTTTATCCTAATCCTAAACCTAATCCTAACTCTTACCCTAATTCTAACTCTACCCTAACCCTAACTCTGACCCTAAAAACCAAACCCACATTTAAGCACAACCCTAATCCCGACACCTAGCATCAGATGACCACAACCCTAACGGAACCCTAACCCTAACACTAATGCTATTATTATCCCAAACCCTAACCCAAGTACTAGACCAAACCATACCCCTATCCCTCACCCTAAAACTAACAACCCTAACTAAACTCTAACCGTAACCCTCTCCCTAATAGTAACACTAATCATCTTTTAAACACCAATGTTATTCCTATTCCTAAACCTTACCCAATCTCAAAATGAAATCCAAGGCCGGTGCCTTCTCACACCCTAACGATCAAACCAAACCTACATCTAAACCTAACCCTAAATCCAATCTTTACCCTAAACCATACACTTGCCCTGGCCTTAACACTAACCCTTTACCTATACCTAACCCTAACCTCAACCCTTATCCTAACCCTAACCCTAACCCTAACCTTGACACTAATTTGAGGCCTTTTCCTAATAGTAACCCGAAACCTAATTTGAATCTTAATCCTCTTCTTAACCTTAACCCTAACACATGACCTAACTCTACTCTGACCCTAAAAGTCAAATTAACCCTACTCCTTGCCCTAAACCTAAATCTAAACCTAAACCTAACCCTAAACCTAAACTTCACAAGAACACTCAACCTAATCCTAGCACTAACCTAAACTAAAACTAAAACAACTTTTTTGCTAACCCTAATCCTAAATCTAAGCCTAACCCCAAAACTCCCCCAAACCTGACTCTAACCTAATCCACCCCGAAACCCTTACCCTAACCCTAACCCCAAACACCCTAATATTAGAACTAAACCAATCCTTCACCCTAACCCTAAACCTAACAATTTAACTCTGACCCTAAAACTCAAACTAACCCAACATACACCTTATACTACCTAGGTTAGGGTCGGGCTTAATCTGGGTTTTGTGTTGGAGTCAAAGGGATAGGGTTAGGGTAGAGTTAGAGTTAGGATGAAGGTAATGCTTACAGATATGTTTAGAGAATGGAACAGGGTTACGGTTAAGGTTAGGGTAAGGTTTAAGGCTAGGCTTAGGGTCAGATTTAGGGCTAGGGTTCGGGTTCCTTTTAGGTTTAGGGATAGGGTTAGGGGTACGATTAGGTATTGTACAATGCTAAGTGTTAGCTTCTGGGTAAGGGTTAGGGTTAGGGTAAGGGTTAGATTCAGGGTTAGGGTTAGGGGTAGGGTTAGCATTGGCATTAGGGTTAGGGTTATGGTAAGAGTTAGGATAGGGATTGAGATAAGGTTATGATAAGGTTTAGGAATAGGGTTAGGGTTAGATTAGGGTTAGGGTAAGATTGGGGTTTGGGTTAGGGTTAGGGTTAAAGTTAGGGTTACGGTAAGGGTTACGGTTACGGTTAGATTAGGGTTAGGGTTAGGGTTATGGTTAGGGTTAGGGTTAGAGTTAGGGTTAGGGTTAGGGTTAGGGTAGGGTTAAGGTTAGGTTTAGAGTTAGGGTTAGGGTTAGGGTTAGATTTAGGGTAGGTTTAGGGTTAGGGTTACGGTTAGGATTACGGTTACGGTTAGATTAGGGTTAGTGTTAGGGTTAGGGTTTGGGTTAAGGTTAGGGTTAGTGTCAGAGTTAGGGTTAGGGTTAGTGTTAGGGCTAGATTAGGGTTAGGGTTAGGGTTAGGGTTAGGTTTAGGGTAGGGATAGTGTTAGGGTTAGGGTTAGGGTTTGGGTTAGGGTTAGGGTAGGGTTAGGGTTAGGGTTAGGGTTAGGGTTAGGGTTAGGGTTAGGGTTAGGGTAATAGTTAGGGTAGGGTTAGGGTTAGCCTTTGGGTTACGGTTAGTTAGATTAAGGTTAGGATTAGGGTTAGGGTTAGTGTTAGGGCTAGATTAGGGTTAGTGTTAGGGTTAGATTAGGGTTAGTGTTAGGGTTAGGGTTAGGGTTAGAGTTAGGGTTAGGGTTAGGTTTAGGGTTAGGTTTGGGGTTAGGGTTAGGTTTAGGGTTAGGGTTGGGGTTAGGGTTGGGTTAGGGTTAGGGTTAGGGTTGGTTAGGGTTAGGGTTAGTGTTAGGGTTAGGGTTAGGGTTAGGGTAAGGGTTAGGGTTAGGGTTAGGGTTAGGGTTTGGATTAGGGTAAGGGTTATGTTTTGGGGTTAGGGTTAGGGTTTGGGTTAGGGTAGGGTTAGGGTTAGGGTTAGGGTTAGGGTTAGGGTTACAGTTAGGGTTAGGGTTAGGTATAGGGTTAGGGTTAGGGTTAGGGTTACAGTTAGGGTTAGGATTACGGTTTGATTAGGGTTAGTGTTAGGGTTAGGGTTAGGGTTAGGGTTAGGGTTAGAGTTTGGGTTAGGGTTAGGTTTAGGGTAAGGGTTAGGGTTAGGTTTAGGGTTAGGGTTAGGGTCTGGGTTAGGTTTAGGGTTAGGGTTTGATTTAGAGTTAGGGTTAGGGTTAGGGTTAGGGTTAGGGTTAGGGTTAGGGTTAGGGTTAGGGTTAGGGTTAGGGTTAGGGTTAGGGTTAGATTAGGGATAGGGTTAGGGTTAGGGTTAGGGTTTGGGTTAGGGTTAGGGTTAGATTAGGGATAGGGTTAGGGTTAGGGTTAGGGTTAGGGTTAGGGTTAGGGTTAGATTAGGGATAGGGTTAGGGTTAGGGTTAGGGTTAGGGTTAGGGTTAGGTTAGGGTTAGGGTTAGGGTTAGGGTTAGGGTTAGGGTTAGGGTTAGGGTTAGGGTTAGGGTTGGGATTAGGGTTAGGGTTAGGGTTAGGGTTAGGGTTAGAGTAAGAGTTAGGATAGGTATTGGGATACGGTTAGTGTAAGGGTTGAGAATAGGGTTAGGGTTAGATTAGGGTTATGGTTACGGTTAGGAATAATGTTGGAGGAAGGAAAAGGTTTAGGAATTGGTTCATGGTTAGGGTTACTCTTCTGGTTAGTATTAGGTAAGGGTTAGGGTACTGTTTGGAATAGGGTTCTGAATAGGATGAGGATTGGGAATAGGATTAGGTTTCGGGTCAGATTTAGCACTAAGTTGTGTGTTCCTATTAGGTTTAGTGATAAGGATTAGGGGTATGTTTAGGTATTGTACAGTGCTAAGTGTTAGCTTCTGGGTAGGTGTTGGGGTTAGATTTAAGGGTGAGGGTTAGGGTTAGGACTAGATTTAGGATTAGTTTAGGCATAGGTTTTCTTTGAGTGTTAGGGTGAGAGAAAGGTTGATTTTGGGTTTGGTTTTGGAATATTTTTGTGTTTAAGAATAGGAACTGGGTTAGTATTTGGAATATGTTTTGGTTTAGTGTTAGTGTTAGGGTGGGGGTTAGAAGTTAGGTGAGCGTTTTGGTAATCTAATGCTTTGTGTTAGGCTTAGGGTTGGGCTATTTCTTGAGGTTGGTGTTAGGGTCAGCTTTAGTTTGAAGGTAGATTTAGAGTCCAAATTATGGTCATGCTTTGGATTAGGTTTAGAGTTAGGGTAAGATTTAGGTTTCCTTTCAGTGTTAGGCTGAGAGAATTGTAGGCTTTGTGTTTTTGAGTTTGTGTTGGGTTTTAGAATATGAATAGGATTTGTGTTTGGCTTAGGATTTGGGATAGTATTAGCGTTAAGGTTGGGGTTAGAGTTAGGTGATGGCTGTGATAATCTAATGCTTTGTGTTAGGTTTAGGTTTGGGCTTAAATTTGGGGTTGGTTTTAAGGTCGCATTTAGATGTCAGGTAGAATTAGAGTTAAACTGAGGTAACGGTTAGGATTAGATTTAGGGTTACGATAAGGTTTAGGTTAGGGTTAGGGTTTGGTTCCAAGTTGTTTTTAGGGTTAGGGTTAACGTTAGGTTTCAGGATGGGGTTAGGAATCTAGTTAGGTGTTAGGTAAGGTTTAGTCCTAGGGTTTCAGTTCGGGTTAGGTGAAGTGTTAGTTTTACAGTTAGAATAAGTTAGTTAGTGTTAGGGTTAGGTTTTGGTGTAGATTTAGGTTTAGGGTAAGGGTTAGGGATGTAGATGAAGGTTAAGCCTTGGCTAAGGGTGAGTTTTAGTATTTGATTTAGCATTCCGTTCAGGTCTAGGTTAGTTTGAGTGTTAGGCTGAGAGAAGGGGTAGGCCTTGGGTTTGGTTCTGGCTTAGTGTTAGGTTTAGGAATAGGAATAGTTTTGGTGTTTGGATTGGGTTTGGGGTTAGTACTAGGGATTGGATTGGGGTTAGTGTTAGGTGAGATCTGCGGTAATCTGATGCTTTCTTTGAGGCTTGAGGTTGAGCTTAAAGATGGTGTTGGTGTTAGGGTAGGATTTAGGGCTAGGGTTTGGTTGAGGGTAGCATTATGTTTAGGTTTAGAGGAAGGGTTTTGGTTAGGGTAGAGGTTAGAATTCTGGTTTGGGTTAGGAATAGGGTTATGGACAAGGTAAGCTTTAGTCCTAGGTTTACAGTTAGGGTAAGGTGAAGTGCTGGTGTTCTAGTTAGGAGAAGAGTTAGGTTTAGGTTTCGGGTTAGGTTTTTTTTGTAGATTTAGGTTTTGGGTAAGGGGTAGATTTTAGAAAACATGAGATTTCTGGTCAGAGTAGGGTTAGGCCTTAGCATATGGATAAGGTTAGGATAAATGTAGGGTTAGTTTCAGGTCTAGGTTAGTTTGAGTGTTAGGCTGAGAGAAGGGGAGGGCCTTGGGTTTGGTTTAGGGTTAAGATAAGGTTTAGGAATAGGAGTAGGTTTGGGGTTTGGATTGGGTTTGGGGTTAGTATTAGGGCTAGGTTTTGGCTTCGAGTTAGGTGAGGGGTGTGGTAATCTGATGCTTTGTTCAAGGTTTAGGGTTGGGCTTCAATTTGGGTTTTGGATTAGGATCAGAGTTAGGGACAGCTTTAAAATAAAGTTAGGATTCGGGTAATAGCTACAGGGATGCTTATGGAAACGATTTGGGTAAAGGGTAAGTTTTAGGCTTAGCTTTAGATTTAGAGTTAGGTTTAGGTTTAGGTTTAGGATTAGAGTTGTGGTTTTAGTTGGGAGTAGGGTTAGTGCTAGGTTTGAGGTTAGGGTTAGGGTTAGGTTTAGCATTTCAAGTAAGGCTTAGGGTTATGGTTAGGTTTAGGTTTAGAGTTAGGTTGTCAGTCAGGGCAAAGTTTGTGGATAGGGTAAACGTTGGAGCTTGGATTAGGTTTCTGGTTAGCAATAGTATTAGGTATCATTTCTCCTCTAGACAAATCTGTACAAATTCTAAAATTCCAGTAACGTGGAAATTCTAAAGCACTTACTAGCTAGATATTTTTGAAATAGGTTCTAGAATCGATCAAAACACATCAGAAAAGAAGAGCCGAATCGAGAACGAACCGCTCTTTTTATTCACTTTCAGCTCTACTACTGAATACGAACTATGCCTGAATCATTCATTTATCGCGAGCACGATTTCAAATTTTATGTCTGACCAGTATCCTTTGTACTTCGTTAATCAAAGACATTCACTGCTTATTTCGAACAAAATACAAAGATCTATCCGATTCTCCCTCAGAATAGTACGTTCTTCAGAACTATGTAAGCAATGTAGAGACGTTAAGAACGGAAACTGTTTCCTCTCCCAAATGCATGTGTGATTCCACCGCTTCTAAATGTTCCCCAAGAAACCCTGTCACCGGAGCATCGTATTAGCCCCCTTTAACAGGCGGAGCAAGGCGGCATTGAGCTTATGCACGAACCGCCCTTAACCGCGGATTTCGATTCAGTCGCATCAATCGCGGCTCCTGATGCTTTTGCCGCTGAAGAAAGACGCGAGTCATACCGCTGCTGTGCACTCAATAGCGGTTTCAAGTATCAGCCTGCAGCGGACCTATTCCACCAAATTCGCGGTTTACACGTGAAAGTGACTCCGTTTCTGGAGTTATAAAAGCACATTTGCGTAAACCAATGTTAGTGGGAGAGAAAGTTTTTATGCTCATTCTACTCTACTACTGAATGCCAAGTATGTCTGCATCATTCATTCATCTGAGACCACGATTTCATATTTTTCTCTGACCAGTGTTGTTATCCTTTTTATTTCCTTAATCTAACTCTTTCTATCCTTTTTTTATTTTTAAAATCACAGATCATTCAGATTCTCCCACAGAATAGTATGTTCTTCTGAACTATATAGGCAATGTAGAGACATTAAGAATGGAAACTGTTTCCTCTCCCAAATGCATGTGTGATTCCACCGCTTCGTAGTTTTCACTAGAAACCTTGTCTCCGGAGCATTGTATTAGCCCCCTTTAACAAGCGGAGCAAGGCGGCAGCGAACATATGATTAGAACCGCCCTTAACCGCGGATTTCGATTTAATCGCATCAATCGCGGCTCCTGCTGCTTTTGCCCTTGAAGAATGACGCAAGTCTGCCTGCCTCTGTGCACACAGTAGCGGTTTCAAGTATCAGCTGGCAGCGGACCTATTCCACCAAATTCGCTGTTTACACGTGAAAGTGACTCCGTTTCAGCAGATGGAAAAGCACGTATGCTGGAAAACAATGTTAGTGGGAGAGAAAGATTATATGCTCATTCTACTCTTCTACTGAATGCCAAGTATGTCTGCATCATTCCTTCATCTGCGAGCACGTTTTCATATTTTTCTCTGACAAGTGCTGTTATCTTTGTAATTTCTTAATCTAAAGCATTCGCTCCTTTTTTTTGATCCAAAAACCAGAGATCTTAACGATTTTTCCTCTGAATAATCTATCCTTCAGTACTATGTGAGCAAAGTATAGGTGTTAAGTTCGGAAACTGGTTCCTCTCCCAAATGCATGTGTGATTGCACCGCTTCGTAGCTTTCACCGAGAAACCTTGTCACCGAAGCATCGTATCAGCCCCCTTTAAGAAGCGGAGCCAACCAGCATTGAGCTTATGCACGAACCGCCCTTAACCGCGGATTCCGATTCAATCGCATCAATCGCGGCTCCTGCTGCTTTTGCCAATGAAGAAAGACGCGAGTCATCCCGCTGCTGTGCACTCAATTGCGGTTTCAAGTAACAGTCTGCAGCGGACCTATTCCACCAAATTCGTGGTTTACACGTCAAAGTGACACCGTTTCTGGAGCTGTAAGAGCACGTAGGCTGGAAACCAATGTTAGTGGGAGAGAAAGTTTTTATGCTCATTCTACTCTGCTTCTGAATGCCAAGCATGTCTGCATCATTCGTTCATCTGAGAGCACGTTTTCATTCCTTTCTAAACCAATGTTGTTCTCTCTTTTGGCTCCACTAGGTAACACCGTCACACAATTTTTTTTTGTCAGACACACAGATCTTTCTATCTCTTCCTCAGTTTCGAATAACATTCAGAGCTGTGTAAACAATGCAGAGGTGTTAAAAACAGGATGTTGTTTCCTCTAACAAGTAAACGTGTGATTGCACCGCTTCCATATGTGCCCAATAAACCTTGTTATCGGAGCATTGCGAAAGCCCCCCTTTAACAAGTAGAGCAAAGCGTTACCGAGTTTATGCTCGAACCGCCCTTAACCGCGGATTCCGATTCAATCGCATCAATCGCGGCTCCGGTTGCTTTTGCCGCTGAAGAAAGACGCGCGTCATCCCGCTGCTGTGCACTCAATAACGGTTTCAAGTATCAGCCGTCAGCGGACCTATTCCAACAAATTCGCGGTTGTCACGTGAAAGTGACTTTGTTTCTGGAGTTGTAAAAGCACGTCTGCTGGAAACCAATGTAAGTCGGAGAGAAAGTTTTTATGCTCATTCTACTCTGCTACTGGATGCCAAGTATGTCTGCAACATTCATTCATCTGAGAGCACGTTTTCTTATTTCTCTCTGACCAGTGTTGTTATCTTTGCAATTTCTTAAACTAAGCCATTCTCTCCTTTTATTATTTTAAAAATCACAGATCTTTCAGATTCTCCCACAGAATAGTATGTTCTTCAGAACTATGTAAGCTTTGTAGATACGTTAAGTACGGAAACCGTTTCCTCTCCCAAATGCACGTGTGATTCCACCGCTTCGTAGTTTTCACCAAGAAACATTGTCACCGGAGCATCGTATTATCCACCTTTAACAAGCGGAGCCAACCGGAATGGAGCTTATGCACGAACTGCCCTTAACCACGGATTATGATTCAATCGCATCAATCGCGGCTCCTTCTGCTTTTGCCGCTGAAAAAGACGCGAGTCTGCCTGCCTCTGTGCACTCAATAGCTGTTTCAATTATGAGCCGCCAGCGGACCTATTCCACCAAATTCGCGGTTTTCACGTGAAAGTGACTCCGTTTCTGGAGTTGTAAGAGCACATTTGCTGGAACCCAGTGTTAGTGCGAGAGAAAGTTTTTATGCTCATTCTTCTTTGCATCTGAATGCCAAGTATGTCTGCATCATTCATTCATCTGAGAGCACGATTTCATATTTTTCTCTGACCAGAGTTGTTATCCTTTTTATTTCCTTAAACTAACACTTTCTCTCCTTTTTATATTTTATAAATCACAGATCTTTCTGATTCTCCCTCAGAATAGTATGTTCTTTTGAGCTATGTAAGCATCGTAGAGTCGTTAAGTACGGAAACTGGTTCCTCTCCCAAATGCATGTGTGATTCCACCGCTTCCATATATTCCCAAAATACTTGTCACCGGGGCATCGTATTAGCCCCCTTTAACAAGCGGAGCCAACCGGCATGGAGCTTATGCACGAACCGCCCTTAACCGCGGATTCCTATTCAATTTCATCAATCGCGGCTCCTGCTGCTTTTGCCGTTGAAGAAAGACGCGACTCATCCCGCTGCTCTGCACTCAATAGCGGTTTCAAGTATTGCCTGCAGCGGACCTATTCCAACAAATTCTCAGTTTTCACGTGAAAGATACTCCGTTTCTGGAGTTGTAAGAGAATGTTTGCTGGAACCCAATGTTAGTGGGAGAGAAAGTTTTTATACTCATTCTACTCTGCATCTGAATGCCGAGTATGTCTGCATCATTCCTTCATCTGCGAGCACGTTTTTATTCTTTTCTAAGACCAATGTTGTTATCTCTATTTGTTCCTCTAGATAACACCGTCACACAACTTTTTTTGTCAGACACACGGATCTTTCTATCTCTCCTCAGAGTGGTATAATATTCAAGCTGTGTAAACAATAGAGAGGTGTTAAAAAAAGGATGTTGTTTCCATAGCCAAATGAAGGTGTGATTCCACCACATCTGTGTGTTCCCAATAAAACTTGTCATAGGAATATTGCAAAAACCTCCTTTTAACAGGCGGAGTAAACCGACAGCGAGCTTAAGCTCGAACCGCCCTTAACCGCGGATTCCGATTCAGTCGCATCAATCGCGGCTCCTGCTGCTTTTGCCGCTGAAGAAAGACGCGACTCATCCCGCTGCTGTACACTCAATAAGGTTTCAAGTATCAGCCGGCAGCAGACCTATTCCACCAAATTCGCGGTTTTCGCGTGTTAGTGACTCCGTTTCTGGAATTGTAAGAGAATGTTTGCTGGAACCCAATGTTAGTGGGAGAGAAAGTTTTTATACTCATTCTACTCTGCTTCTGAATGCCAAGTATGTCTGCATCATTCGTTCATCTGAGAGCACGTTTTCTTATTTTTCTCTGACCAGTGTTGTTATCTTTGCAATTTCATAATCTAAGGCATTCTCTCCTTTTATTATATTAAAAATCACAGATCTTTCTGATTCTCCCTCAGAATAGTATGTTCTTCAGAACTATGTAAGCTTTGTAGATACGTTAAGTACGGAAACTGTTTCCTCTCCCAAATGCACGTGTGATTCCACCGCTTCGTATTTTTCACCAAGAAATATTTCACCGGAGCATCGTATTAGCCCCCTTTAACAGGCGGAGCAAACCGGCATGGAGCTTATGCACGAACCGCCCTTAACCACGGATTATGATTCAATCGCATCAATCGCGGCTCCTTCTGCTTTTGCCGCTGAAAAAGACGCGAGTCTGCCTGCCTCTGTGCACTCAATAGCTGTTTCAATTATGAGCCGCCAGCGGACCTATTCCACCAAATTCGTGGTTTTCACGTGAAAGTGACTCCGTTTCTGGAGTTGTAAGAGCACATTTGCTGGAACCCAGTGTAAATGCGAGAGAAAGTCTTTATGCTCATTCTTTTTTGCATCTGAATGCCAAATATGTCTGCATCATTCATTCATCTGAGAGCACGATTTCATATTTTTCTCTGACCAGAGTTGTTATCCTTTTTATTTCCTTAAACTAACACTTTCTCTCCTTTTTATATTTTATAAATCACAGATCTTTCTGATTCTCCCTCAGAATAGTATGTTCTTTTGAGCTATGTAAGCATCGTAGAGTCGTTAAGTACGGAAACTGTTTCCTCTCCCAAAAGCATGTGTGGTTCCACCGCTTCCATATATTCCCAAAAAACCTTCTCACCGGGGCATCGTATTAGCCCCCTTTAAGAAGTGGAGCCAACCGGCATTGAGCTTATGCACGAACCGCCCTTAACCGCGGATTCAGATTCAATCTCATCAATCGCGGCTCCTGCTGCTTTTGCCGCTGAAGAAAGACGCGAGTCATCCCGCTGCTGTGCACAGAATAGCGGTTTCAAGTATCAGCCTGCAGCGGACCTATTCCACCAAATTCGCGGTTTTCACGTGAAAGTGACTCCGTTTCTGGAGTTGTAAGAGCACATTTGATGGAACCCAGTGTTAGTGGGAGGGAAGTTTACTATGCTCATTCTACACATTCAAACACACGGGTCTTTCAGCTTCTACCTCAGAATGGTTTGGTATTCAGAACTATGTCAACAATGGAGAGGTGTTAAAAAAAGGATGTTGTTTCCATAGCCAAATGAAGGTGTGATTCCACGGCATCTGTATGTTCCCAATAAAACTTGTCATTGGAATATTGCAAATACCTCCTTTTAATAGGCGAAGTAAACCGGCATTGAGCTTATGCACGAACCGCCCTTACCGCGGATTCTGATTCAATCGCATCAATCGCGGCTCCTGCTGCTTTTGCCGCTGAAGAAAGACGCGACTCATCCCGCTGCTCTGCACTCAATAGCGGTTTCAAGTATCAGCCAGCAGCGGACCTCTTCCACCAAATTCGCAGTTTTCACGTGAAAGATACTCCGTTTCTGGAGTTGTAAGAGAATGTTTGCTGGAACCCAATGTTAGTGGGAGAGAAAGTTTTTATACTCATTCTACTCTGCTACTGAATGCCAAGTATGTCTGCATCATTCGTTCATCTGAGAGCACGTTTTCTTATTTCTCTCTGACCAGTGTTGTTATCTTTGCAATTTCTTAATCTAAGGCATTCGCTCCTTTTTTTCGTTCAAAGAACTGGTATCGTTAAGATTTTCCCTCTGAATAGTATATCCTTCAGTCCTATGTAAGCAAAGTATAGGTGTTAAGTTCGGAAACTGGTTCCTCTCCCAAATACATGTGTGATTCCACCGCTTCGTAGTTTTCACCAAGAAACGCTGTCACCGGAGCATCGTATTAGCCCCCTTTAAGAAGCGGAGCCAACCGGCATTGAGCTTATGCACGAACCGCCCTTAACCGCGGTTTCCGATTCAATCGCATCAATCGCGGCTCCTGCTGCTTTTGCCGCTGGAGAAAGACGCGACTCATCCCGCTGCTGTGCACACAATAGCGGTTTCAAGTATCAGCCTGCAGCGGACCTATTCCACCAAATTCGCGGTTTTCACGTGAAAGTGACTCCGCTTCTGGAGTTGTAAGAGCACATTTGCTGCAACCCAGTGTTAGTGGGAGGGAAGTTTACTATGCTCATTCTACACATTCAAACACACGGGTCTTTCAGATTCTACCTCAGAATGGTTTGGTATTCAGAACTATGTCAACAATGGAGAGGTGTTAAAAAACGGATGTTGTTTCCATAGCCAAATGCACGTGTGATTCCACCGCTTCCATATGTGCCCAATAAACCTTGTCCTTGGAGCATTGCTAAAGCCCCCTTTTAACAAGTAGAGCAAACCGACTGCGAGCTTATGCATGAACCGCTGTTAACCGTCAAATCCGATTCAATCGCATCAATCGCGGCTCCTGCTGCTTTTGCCGCTGAAGAAAGATGTCAATGAGCCCGCTGCTGTGCACTGAATAGCGTCTTTTCTAATCAGGCGGCAGCGGTCCTATTCCGACAGTTCGCGTTTACACGTGAAAGTGACTCCGTTTCTGGAGTTGTAAGAGAATGTATGCTGGAACCCAATGTTAGTGGGAGGGAAAGTTTTGATTCTCGTTTGCTCTGCTACTGATTGCCAACTACGTCTGCATCCTTCCTTCATCTGCGAGCACGTTTTCCTACTTTTTCTCTCACCTTCTTGATGGCCTTTTTCTTACCGCCTTCAAACACCATCTCTCCTCTTTTCTTTTCCATACACACAGACCTCTCTGATTCCACAAATTAACCCTACCCCTAATCCTCAACCTAAATCTACACAAAAACCTAACACTAACCTGTTAGGTTACACTAACCCTGTTCTTGTTACACTAACACTTACACCAACCCGAAACGAAACTCTCATCCTAACTCTAGTACTAAACCATTCCTTTCCCCTAAACCTGTACCAAACCCGAACCTGAAAAATCCAAACACCAACCCAATTCCTATGATTTCACATCACCTTCACCCAAATTCAAACCCTAGGCCTAGCCCTTCTCTCACTTCAAACAAACCTGCACCTAAACCTTACCGCAAATCTCATCCTAAACCTAACCCTTACATTTGCCCTAGCCAGAACAAGAACCATCTTCCTAGATCTAACCCTAACTTCAACCCGAAACCTAACCTAACCTAACCCTAAGCCTATCAAGTGTCCCAGCCCTCTGACACTAACCCAAAACCGAATTTGAAACCTAATTCTACTCCTAACCTTAACCCTAACCCAAGGCCTAACCTTACCGTGACCCCTACACTCCAACTAACTCTACCCCTAACCCTAACAAAACTGAATCCTAAACCAAAACCTAATCCTAACCCTAAAACTAATCCTAACACCAGAACACAACCTCATCCTAGCCAGAAATCTAAACAGAAATTGAAAACTATCCCGAACACTAACTCTCACCCTAACACCAACCCCAAGTTGAAGCCCAAGACTAAACCCAACACAAAGCATCAGATTACCACAAGGCTCACCTAACTCTAACCCCAACCCGAACACTAATTCTTACCCACATCCCAATCCAAACACAAACCCTTTTCCAATTCCAAACCCAAAAGAATCACAAAATGAAACCCAAGGCCTACCATTTCAGCCTAAGGATCAAACTAGCCCTACCCCGAAACCAAACACTATAGCTAATCCTAACCCAAAACTTAAACCAAACACCAACCGTGAAAATTCACCTTACCCTAATCCCAAATAGAACGGGAACCCTACCCAAACCCTAAGCCCACTTCTGTGCCTATCACTAACCTGAAACCTAATTCTAAACAGAACCGTCATCCTCATGGTAATCCAAGCCTAATCCTACTCGGAACTTGACGCTCAAACTAACCCTACCCCTAACCCCGAACACCAATCGAAACCTCAACCTAAACCAAACACTACACTTAAACCTTACCCTAACACTAACACATACGCTAAAGCTAAACCTCACCCTACTCTCACCCTTACACACCAGCTAACCCTGCCTCAATCCCTACATACAGATCAAATCCGAAACCTAAAGCTAACCCTAAACCTCAACTTCATGCTAACATCAACACTCAACCTAATCCTATCCCTAAATAGAATCATCACATTGAGAAACACTTTCTCCCTAACCTTAATCCTAAATCTAATCCGAAACCTCAAAGAATCCTAAACCCTTTCCATAGCTCTAACCCAATGCTGAACCCTACCCTGACCCATTTTCACTACCCCTTACCATAAAACTCAATCAACACCACCCCTGACATTAAACCTAACACTAATTCTTATCCTAACCCTAACCCAAACACTTACCCTCATCCGAACCAAAACCCAAACCCTAACCCGAGCACAAAGCCTTCCCTTGCCCCTCATTCTATTCTGAACCCTAACCGGAAACCTAACACTTACCCTAAGACCAGCCCTTTCCCTAAACAGAGACCTATCCCTACCAGAAGCGGAAACCTAGCAAAAACTCCTACTTTAACACCAACCCCAAGTTGATGCCCAAACCTAAACCTGACACATAGCATCAGATTACCACAACCCTCACCTAACTCTAACCCCAACCCTAACACTAAGACTTACCCTAGCTATGTGATGGTCCTCCTAGCCTATTCCAATTCCTAAACCCAACGCAAACACCACACCAAAAGCAACGCCTACCATTTTCCAAACCTGACACTTAAAGTCAACCTTAACCTTACTCTAACTGTATATCAAACCCTAACCATTAGCCTCATTGTAACTCTAAGTCTGCCTTGAATCGAAATCTGACCCTAAAACCAACCCCAACTCAAAGCCCAACTCTAAACCTAAAGCTAAGCATCAGATTACCGCAGATCTCACCTAACCTATCTCTAGTTCTAACCCCAAACCCAATCCAAACACCAAACCCATTCCTAACCTAACACTAAGCCAGAACCCAACCCAAGGCCTACTCCTTCTCTCAGCCTAACACTCGAACTAACCTAGACCCAAAAACAACCCTAAATCAAATCCTAACCCTCCCCCTTACTCTATCCTGTACCCAAGCAAGGCGTAACCCTTCTCTGATCCTAAAACTAAAGAGAGCTCTACCCCATACTCTAAACCTTCATCTACACCAAAACCTAACCCTAAACCTAACCCTAACCCTAACCCTAAACCTAAACCTAACTCTAACCTTAATCCTAAACCTAAACCTTACCCTAACCCTAACCCTAATCCTAACCTTAACCCTAAGCCTTCTCTGAACCTCAAACTTAGGATAACCCTAGCCCTTGCACTAAACCTTCAGCTACACAAAAAAATAACCCTAACCTAAACCTAAAACAAACCCTAAACCTAACCCAAAGCATCGCATTACCGCAACCCTAACCTGACACTTACATTCAAACACATCCTTCCCCTTATTGGAAACAAAGTGAAATCCTAAATGGAATTCATAGGAAGAGTGAGTTCACCAATCTTCATCGTATACAATGCACAATACATATACAATATACATACAAAGCATACAATGAAATGACTGAGTTATCTTGTCTGTTAAAAAAAAAAAAAAACACAGAAAAAAAAAACAGTTTTACATTTTTCTTAGAGTGGTTTTTAGATTGTCGGAAGTTTTGGACACCTCCCACTGGGGTCCTGTGTCACGGATTGGTCCTTTCACTCGGCTTGCATGGATCCATCCGCGCTCAGCTGTCCAGGTCGCTGTTTCTGTTGTTAATAAAACAAGAAAAGGTCCTTCCCAGCGGGGAGTTAGAGATGACTCTTTCCACGTTTTAATTAAAACCTTGTCTACTGGACCGATTCGATGTATTGCCATATCTAGCGGAGGCCGTTGGACCACCAGTCCTTCCATTCTTCATTCATTCCTTCTCTTATTCATTTCAATTCAATATTCCTGGAGTCATTTTTCTTCTACCTTGGGATGTTCCGATGGGAGTTCTAAATCATATGGCATTCCATATCCCATTTCAAAAGGTGAGTCTCTCTTCTTGGTTCTGTTCTTCAATTAAGTAGTGCCAGGGGCAAACACTTCATCCAAGACATCTTGGTTTCAATCATTCTTTTAGTAAGCCGCTTTTGAAGTTCCCCATTCAGCCTTTCTACTTTCCCAGAGCTCTGTGGGTGCCATGGGGTGTGATATTCCCATTTGGTCCCCATTGGAGCTAAAGCCTCTTACGCTGCCTTTGATACAAAGTGAGGGTCTCTAGCTGAATCTACAACTTCCATGTTCCCATATCTGGGGATAATATGTTTGAACAATGTCTTGATTACTGTCTGGGCTGTTGCCCTAGCGGTGGGGTAGGCCTCCAGAAAATGTGTTCAATGGGCTATTATTACTAAGAAGTATTTCTATCTCCCAAGCTTGGGGAGATCTGTGAAGTCTATCTGCATTTGAGCAAAAGGTCTGACAGCCCATTCCCTTCCTCCCTGTATTTTTTCCCTCAGTTGTTGTTTCTTTCCTTTCCTCCAAATCATACAATGATCTACAATTCCTTTGGCTATGCTAGAAATGCCTATACACATCTATTTCATTGTGAATTGGTCCACCAAGGCCTGAACCCCACAATGAGTCTGCCTAGGAAATTCTCCTCATCTTCTCCAAGCTTTAGGCATTACCTTTCTTCCATCAGCTAATAACCATTTTCCCTCCTTTTCCTCAACCTCCATTTGTCGGAGCCTTTCTTTCTTGTCTAGGAAAGCTTTTGGCCTCATTTGTTTCTTTTTGGGGACTCTCAGCCTGGATTCCTTTAGGATCAATAAGGCCGCTCTTTTCGCTTCTTCATCAGCGAAATTAGTTCCCCTTATTTCAGCCGACATCGCCCTCTGGTGCCTTTACGTGTACTACTGCGCTTTTCTCTGGTTCTCTTCTTGCCCTCAGAGTTTGTCTTCTTAACGACTCGTGAATTAACCCTTTCCCGGGTGAGTTTACCAATCCCATCTTTTTCCCAAGGTATGGGCTACCCCATACACATCTCTAGAATCTGTAGAGATAGTCCCAATGTTTCCTTTCAACATTTGAAGGGCTCTAAGGACTGCATATAATTTCGTAGCCTGAGCTGACCATGTTCTGTCCAATGGTCCCGATTCAATTACTGGAAATGTTTTCCCGTTTAGTAGAGCATCCCCTGATTTTCCTTTTCCTTCTACCACCCGGGAGGAGCCATCTACAAATCATTTGCCCCCTTCTAATAACTTCTCCTCTTCTAAGTCCTCCCCTCTTTTAGCCTGATACTCTATACACTGAATGCAATCATGGCTTAAATCTTCATCTGGTTCCCCATAGAAAAAATTGAGCAGGATTTTGCAAACTTGTAGTTTCTATTTCTAATTGAGGAGAATGGATTAGGATTCCTTCCTATTTCAATAGTCTAGCATCTGTAATCCACTTCTCTGCTTTTGCTTGTAGTACTCCCCTTACGTCACGTGGAGTATACACTTGTAATTCACCCCCGAAAGTCATCTTCCCTGCTTCTTCTACTAACAGAGCTACAGCAACTACTGCTCGTAGACAGGTAGGCCACCCACGGCTAACGGGATCCAAGAGTTTTGAAAAGTATCCTGCTGGCTTCTTCTTCCCGGCCCATTCCTGGCTCACTACTCCAAAAGCGATCCCTTCGTCTGTATTTACACAAAGGTAAAATGGGCTTTTTAGATCAGGTAAGCTTAACGCTGGTGCATGAACAAGATCTACCTTGAAGTCTTCTAATCTTTGCTCATCCTCCTGGCTCCACTTTACTCAGCCATCTTGTACTAGTTTCTGCTATAAAAGCTTTACCTTACTGCTATCATTCTCAATCCATTGTCGACGGCATCCTAGCAGCCCTAACATCTGCCTCACCTGCCTCTTGCTTCTTGGGGCATTTAAAGATCAAATCCCATTTACCCGTTCTGGATCTAATGTCTTATTTCCCTTGCTTAACCAATGTCCCAAATATTTCACTTCCTCTTCTGTAAACTGGCATTTTGCCTTTGAAACTTGGAACCCCTTTGAACCAAAGAAATTCCATAGTTTAATGCTCTCCTGTCTAACCGTCTCCTCGCCTGTTCCAGCTAACAGTAAGTCATCTACATGTTGCACGAAGGTTACCTGTGGGTTTAGTTCATCAGTTTTTAGTACTTGCTCAAGGGCTTGCCCAGACAAGTTAGGGGATTCTGTGAATCCCTGTGGGAGCACTGTCCCTCTGAGTTGTTGTTTTCTATGGGTGTTTGGATCTTCCCACTCGAAGACAAAGTAGTCTCTGCATTCTGCTGTCAGGGGGCAGGTCCAAAAAGCATCCTTGAAATCAATTCCACTATACTACTGAGATTCTGGGTTCAATTGACCGAGCAGGGTATAGGGGTTTGCCACTACTGGGAAGCGGGGAATTGTTCTCTCCTTAATTTCCCTTGAGTCGTGGACCAATCTGTATGTGCCATAAGGTTTTTTTTACAGGGAGTATTCTAGGGAGACATACAGGGCTCTAATAGCCCTTTAGATACTAATCTCTCCATTTCAGGTTGTAGCCCTGATTTACCTTCCTGTGAAATGGGATATTGTTTTATCTGAATTGGGATGCCTGGGTCCTTTAGAATCACTTCAAAGGGTTCTATGTCTAACTTTCCTACTGATTCTGGACTCTACCAAACTTCTGGGTTAATTCTAGCCTCATCTTCTATCGTTAGAGTACGTTGCTGAACAGTTAATTCTCTATCTTTTACTTCCAAATTTATTCCTAACTCCACAATTCAATCTCTCCCTAGCAAATTCTATTCGGCTTCAGGTACCAATAAAAAAGACTCAGTTCCATAGGTGCTAGGTGATTCTATTTCTACCTGCTTTACAACAGGTACCATAAAAGGTTCCCCTTTTGCTCCAATTACTTGTAGCTTTTGTGAGGATAAAGAGCATCCTCCAGGTAAATATTGAACAGTCGATCTTTCTGCCCCAGACTCTACCAAAAATTCCATTTCCTGACGCTGAGAACCCAATTTCAATTTTATCAAGGGCTCTTTTCTTTCCTGGGTCCCCAGCACGCAGAGCCCCTGACCCCCTCAGTCCTCCTGAAACATTCTCTCGTCCTAGATTCTCTTTCTACAGTCTTTCTTCATGTGTCCATTTTTCTGACAGTAGAAGCATTCTACTGTCCTCAAATCTCTGGGTCTGTTCTGCTTGGGTTGAAGCGTGTTGTCTGCCCGAGGAATATTCCCTCTTCTCCTTGCCTGGAACGCCCCCCTTCTGTCCTTCTCTTACCGCGGCTATCAGACTTCCAGCTTGCCTCTTCTGAGTCTCCTCCTCTCTCCTTAACATATACTTTCTGAGCCTCTCTCAGCAATTCGTCTAATCCTCTCTCCCGCCAGTCCTCCAGCTTCTCTAGTTTCCTTCCAATATCTGTCCAGGACCTAGCTACAAACTGCGTTTTCAGGAGAGCTCGCCCCACGGGGTAGCAGGATCTAATCCTGAATAGAACTGTACATTTCTGCATAGTCTCTCTAACCACTCAGTAGGAGTTTCATCTTTTTTCCGTTGCTTGCCTTATTTGCCTTATTGATATTCTGTCCCCGAGGGACAGATTCTCTAGTCCCTTGAATAATAAGAACTCGCAAATCGGCCATGTGAGTACCATGTTCCTGGCTCTGATTATCCCAAATGGGCTGCTGTAAGGGCCACTTTAGATCTGCTCCTGGGCTAGCTGGGTGTTGCTGATCCCAGATTCACGTACCTGCCCTCCTAGATTCATAGATTCATAGATTCATTAGGTTGGAAAGGACCTACAAGAACATCTAGTCCAACCATCCTCACACCACCATCCCTACCCACCAAGCTACTAAATCAAATCCCTTAGCACCTGATCTGAACGCTTCTTGAACAGCGTTAGAGACGGTGCCTCAACCCCCTCCCTAGGCAGGCCATTCCTGATCATATCCCTTTCTTCTGCCCTAAATAGTATGCCCAAAATTGCCTGTGTTTCATCCCAGGTATAAAGGCTGGGACCTGAAGATTGATCTAGCCTCTCGGAGACCCCTCAAGGATCCTCCAGCAAATTCCCCATCTCCTTCTCCTTATCTCCTTATGTATCTCCTGAGTTGAAGGGAACTGAAACATAGCCAGCTCCTGGCTTTGATCCTCCGCTAGCTACGGGTATTTCTCTTAAAGGGAGAATGTTTCTTCCTTGACCCCTCTCCTGCCTAGCTTGCCTTCTAGCGATCCTTCTCCTAGGGAAGTCTAGGGGTTCACATTCAGGTTCGTCACCCATGTCAGATTCAGCTTGCTCCGGCGGAGCCGCTGGATTCCGTTCATGGGGGAGCATCAGGCGGGGGGATAGTGTACAATGTCCTCCTCTGTTGTATTCCTTTTTTTAATTAGGGGGAACAGAAAGGTTCCAATATCGGATTCTACCCATCATTTGCATACTCAACATCTTCCAGATTAAAAGGCTGTTTTTCATTCACATAAGCATTTAGAGCCTGGCAGATCCGGTCCTCAAAGAACCCAAATACTGGCCAGAACAACTGATCTGCCCTTCTCTGCTTTCCTCCCCATACCTCCATACAATCATGTACCATCTTCACCTCACTCTTTCCTCGTCTAGAGGGAGAATCACCCCAATGTATTAACCATAAACCTAGGGGGCTTTCTAGTGGTATGTCCGGTAGCTTTACCTGCGAGCTGTACCTAGAGTTCGGAACGATAGGTCTCTGCACAGAAGTTCCCCAGCCCAGGGGCCGTCCTAAGACGGGGTGCTCCCCTGGAGTGGGAATTCCACAGCATAGTCACCTGGATCCGAGTCACGGCACCAAATTGTTAGAGGTGTGAAGAGAATGATACACGCCAACCATTGCCAACAGTAAGGAATTTATTGAGCAAGCAATAAATGAGCGGAACAGCGCTGGGCGGCAGGGAGTCTCCTCTGCACCAGAGGTGCTCAACAGGGCCCCCCATCCCCTCTTTTCATTGTCCCTTATCTCTGCATTCATGTCTTATCTTTCTCTTCCTGGGCTGCGCCGGCTGTTATCTGGGGGTCGTTCTCTGTCCCCTGGTGATCGAGATGATGAAGGCCGTAGTTTTCCTCAGCTCTGATCATGTGCGCTCAAGAGGAGATTTTCACTTCCTTTTCTTTTGCAGTTTCTCAGAAGGTCACTGCTATCTGTTGTTCATTGTCCAGGTGTTAGAACTAAGCGCTGTGGCTCCAATATGCACAAACTACAAAGCTTTTAGACAAAACATCGATATATCTATTTTGAGACTTCTACAAACTACATAGTTCTCAGGAAAAAAAAAAACGAAAAAAAACAACAACGCTGAAAAACACTGACACATCTGTCTCGAGTCGGTTTGATTAACAAGTAGAGAACTCGTTTTTACCACAATCCTTACCCTAAGCCTAACACTCACCTTAAACCTAACCCGAACCCTGTACCTAGCCTGAACCCTAAGCATAACCCTAAACCTATCCATATTCCTATCCTCAACAGTAACCTAAACCCTAATCCTAACACTGACACTCAACCTAGTTCTAATGCTGTATCTAACCTTAGAACTCAAACAAACCCTATCCCTAAGCCTAATCCTAAATCTAATTCTAACCCTTACCTATACACTATCCCTATCCCCAAAACCCTTTTCCTATACCTAACCCTAACCACAATACTTACCTTAACCTAGCCCTAACACCAATCCCAGGCCTAACCCTAACACTAACCTGAAACCTAATCCTATTCCTAACCTTAACCCTAACCAAAGGCCTAACCCTAATGTGACCCTTACACTCAAACTGACCCTGCCCCTAACCCTAAACACAGATTGCATCCTAAACCTAAACCTATACCTAAAACTTCCCCTAATGCTAACATGAACACCCAACCTAATCCTAGCTCTAAACACAATCATAAAACTGAGAAAAACTTTTTCCCTAACCCTAATCCTAAATCTAATCCGAAACCTAAAACAATCCCAAACCCTTTCCCTATCTCTAACCCAACCCAGAATCTAAACCTAACCCTATTACTAAACCAACCTTACACCTAACCCTATTCCATAACCTAAACTTACCCTAACACTTTAAAACTAAATCTTACCCTAATCGTAACCCTAAACCTAAACATAACCTTACCCTAGTACCAAAATAAACTTACCCGTAACCCTAACCCAAAACCTAACAGAACCCTAGCCCTAACCATAATCCTAACCCTGACTCAAACCCTAAATCTAACACCAATCCTTACCCTAAACAGAACTCGAAGCATTTCCCAAATCCTAATTCTAACTCTACCCTAACCCTAACCCAAACTCAGACCCTACCACAAAACCCAAGTTTAAGCCCAACCCTAAACCTAACCAAAAGTATCAGATCACCACAACCCTCACCTAAATCTATCCCAAAACACGTTCCTAATATTAAACCAAATCCTAATCCAAACACTAACCCTACAACTATTCCTAAACCTTTACTTAACACAAAACCAAACCCGAGGCCTACCCCTTACCTCACCCTGACACTCAAACTAACCCTACCCCTAACCCTACATACAAATCGAATCCTAAATCTAAACCTAAACTTAATCCTAATGCTACTCCTAACATGAACAGTTAACCTACTTCTGTCCCTGATGCTAAAACTCAAATTATCCCTAAAAAGAAATCTACACCAAAACCTAACCCTAACCCTAACCCTGACCCTAACCAGTCGCAAAAAAGGCCTGAATCCATACAGCCTTTTCACTGTGAAAATTTGGGAGAGAAAATCTGGCTTATCATTCAGATCTCAGCTTTAAAGAAATCTAAAAACCAAACAAAGCATGCAGTTCCCAGATTCCCAGCAAAATTTTTCCCCATACTTTCACCACCATAGATTGAGAAGACCATTTGCTGGACTTACACAGTGTCAGCAGGGTGAACCACATTTTGTCAGTGCACAACATTAATTACCACTTGCTCCACAGGCACAGGACAGACGGCCTCAACAGTTAAGCACCCGGCCACTACAGGGATACACTTTCTGATTCACACTGCTGCAAAACGGCACCCATCTATTGTGCAACTACCTGTTGTAAACCGTAACACAGAAACTCTAGCAGCTATGGAAATCAGGAAAGAAATACTTCAAGAACTAATCAATACTTCTACTCAAAGGACGTATGAATATACTTCAAGTATACTTCAGCTTCCAGGACCACGACATCCCAAGGTCCTGGAACAGAAAAACAACTCCTAATTTAATTCCAGAAAAGTATCAAGAAATTAGGTCAGTGAGATTAAGACATTCACCCAGACAGCCACAGCTCATGAACCTCACCTTCATTTCCACCCAACAGAATAATGCTATGTAAACTACAGAGCATAACACGCCCTGCCCCCTTTCTTGCAATATCATGAATATAAAATCCCTTTTCTTTTTTTTCCGTTATCCAAAATTTACATACAAATACCTTCTTGATCATATTTAACGTGCACTCAAAAACAGCATCAAAGATCTGAGGTATTTCAGCAGCGATGTGCCCACCCAGCTTGTTTACAGCCACAGCCACAGCACCCAGTACTGCAGGCTCTCTAGCAGCTGGAACATTTCTCTGGTAGTCAAGGAGAGCGGCACCCAACAAGGGAGGAACAAAGTTTTCAGCAACCTAAATCAAAAGCAAGACATGGTTAGAGCAGTGCAGTTACCCAGCAAAGCCTCACACAATTACACAGCAGTTGGGAAAGAAGCTAAAAATGAACTTACACGTCCACATGCTTCCCACACACTGTGTTCATCCAGCAGTGCTTGCCTGAGGGCTCTCTTACACCTTCCTGCTTCCCCTTAGGACTGCTCTCAGCTGACACTACCTGAAACACTCAAAACACAGCTCAGGCCTACCCCTGTATGATCACAGCTTATCATCCTTCCTGCAGATACTGCAGTTCTGAAGCCAGTTCCTGTGAACAGAACTGTGTTAACTGCACTGCAGCAAAAGAGCAGAGTTCCTCCTGAATGTGTCGTATCAACTCTTTGTATGCCATATTTACTTACCATCTGAGGATCGTTGGACCTGCTCACCCAGCCAGAAATCAGTTCTAAACTTTCCCTTTTTACAGTCCTCATCCTTCTAACCAAGGGCTGCTTGATTTCCACTTTGCCTGAAAAGTAGCAAAGCTGCACTGAATCTGGGTTAAGATGCGTCAACAAGCAGATTCCCTTCAACTCGTTCCAGAAGATTTAGAATGTTTCATTGTTATACCCAAATGACAAAGAAGGAAGATCTCTCATTCATATTATGCAGATTAAAACCATTTTCCCATTACTTCAGCTCCATGGATCCAAGTTGCAATTTAGTATTCCACTGCTACTGCTGACAGCACACTCTGCCAGCACAACTCAGAAACAATGCTGCAGCTTCTTTTTCAAGGAAGGGAATGCTCCTTCAGCTCTCAGGATCATGCTTACCTCTGGTTCTCGCTGCGTGATGACAAGAACCAACCTATACAGTGTTCCAAAGCACGCTCCTGATTTTGTCACAAACATAACTGTTCCAACTTGTCTTTACTACAAGGAGCCCAATTCTTACTTCATTTTCTCACGTCCAAGTCCATGTAAGTCTCGTCAGTAGAACTTGCCCTAACTGAGTGCACAGCCACACAATCATAACAGTACATCCAAGGAAAACTTCACCAGACTGCAGCCAGGGAAACAAAGGCAGAACTGCTCCTGCTGCCATCAGAGATAACAGCTGTGAGAACACACTCTGAGCCAAGTGCCATCTCAATGGCTGTTGCTCGAGTAAAATGTCACGACTACAAGTCCTAGCAACTGCTTCCTATTTCTGTCGGCGTGTTTTATTTTTGTTTTAAGCACCTTCTGGCAATTAGAGCTGCAGAATCAAAAGAATGCATTAAGTTCTGAGAAGCTACGTCAAGGTGTATTGATTGCATGGGTAAGAAAGTCTGTCATAACACTGCTCCAATAACCAAGTCACTTCATTTGTCAAGGGATGCTACAGCAGCACATTCTACTTCGATATCATAGACCCAATTTTTTCCAGGTAACAGTGGTTAGGTAACTCGGGTAGCTCCTAATTCCTCCTCAGTGATTACCAGTCTAGTTGATGACAAATCTGAGGCGCCTTCACTGAAGTTACACTTCTGCAATGAAGCTTTTTCAGTAGTAGAATATCACCAAACCAAAACTCTGCCAACGTCCTAGGGTCTTTTCTTATCTAGAACGATTAAGTCAGAACTTACAACTGTCTCTCCACAAGACTGCTATTAGTCACCAGTCTCCGGTACCCTTCCTAAACTCACACTTGAAGAGCTTTCCTCCTTCCGGAATCAGAGTTTCTTTGAACAAAACATCTGGCTAACAAAAACAAGAACCTAAGCAAGCACATTTTCAGGCATTCTCTTGCCCAAACGCACGCACAAAGAAACAACAAAAACCACCACCACCAACAGACACACAGTGAGATAAGCCCAGCAAATTCACAACCTGATTACGTGCACTGCCCATCCCGCTGTTAGGAAGGACGTGCAATTTCTTACCGTCAGCCTCAAGAGCTGCAGACATGTTTTCACTTGGGCACTTGGACACATTCAGCACATCTAAATAAATTCTTCCCAGCTGAATCACAAAGGGGCGGCCAGCTGCTTACCATGCCCTTACGCTGCTTTTCAGAATGCTACCAAGCTGCGTAACGGCTTCAGGATCCTTCAGAACATCAACATTCTGTGGAAAAGAACTGAGCTAACACCATTCAGTCAATGAAAACGCCATTTATCTTCTAATACAAAAACGGTCACTTTCACGTGTTTATCTTACACGCTGGGTTAAAGCATGTTCTGTCAAGTTCTTCAACTGGATTTAAAACAGTCTCAACTGTTTAGGTCTCCTGCAACACTTCTACTGCCAGATCAACCATTGCTTTATAAAAGTTCAGCACAGCCAAGTTCACTTCATTCCACAGGTAAAAAAAAAAAAAATGTAATGACAACAAACATTCAGCAGTTTTACTTTAGTTGAATACACAAAATGTATGGTCTGACTTTTGTTGCCTGCTGAATTCTGCAGTCCCATACTGGATTAGGGAGCTGCATGTGTTTTTCTATCAGATGCTCCTGTACAGTCCGGTCTGTCAGCGCCCCAACCACGTATCCTACTGCTCCATAGAACGGATGCACCTGATTGAAAAACAAGAAGTCAAACAGAAAGTTAAGGAAGACTCACCAAAAATGTACAGCGTTCAGAACTAGCAGGTAGTAAAAGTTCAAAATGGGTTTCCAATGACTAAATACTCACTTCCCACCTCAGTTCACAAGATCCTTCTCCATCCTTTCCTTCCTTACTCCACATGTAAAGCAAGCCTCTGCTCCCCTCCAATACGGGCAGGAAGTTAGAAATGCAAACGCCCAGCTCGAACTTAGACCGGCTACTGCAGTAAAGGAGAGCAAAAAATCCTTTTCCAAATATATTAACAGTAAAAGAACTAAGGAGCATTTCTCTCCTTTACTTGATGCGGCAGGGAATGGAACCACGGAGGATAAGGAAAAGGCTGAGGTTCTCAATGCCTTCTTCACGTCTGTCTTTAATAGACAGATCAGTTAACCTCAGGATACTTTTTGCCCTGACCTGGAAGTCTGGGACGAAGCGCATCATACACCTCCTGTGATCCTAGCAGAGACAGAGACCTGCTCCTCCATCTGAACTGCCGCAAGTCCATGGGACCAGATGGGATCCACCCAAGGGTGCTGAGGGAGCTGGCAGAGGTGATTGCCAAGCCGCTTTCTGCCATCTAGCAGCATTCCTGGTCATCTGGAGAGGTACCACAAGATCGGAGGCTTGCCAATGTGACTCCCATCTACAAGAAAGACCGTAAGGAAGATCCGGGGAACTACAGGCCTGTCAGCCTGACCTCGGTATCAGGGAAAGTTATGGAGCGGTTGATCTTGAAGGAGATCACACGGCATGTGCATGGCAACCAGGGGATCAGACCCAGCCAGCACGGGTTCACAAAGGGCAGCTTGTGCTTGTCCAGCCTCATCTCCTTCTACGACTGGGTGACCAGACTGGTAGATGAGGGAAAGGCTGTTGATGTAGTCTACCTGGACTTCAGCAAAGCCTCTGACACGGTCTCCCACGGTATTCTCCTGGAGAAACAGGCAGCCCGTGGTGTGGACAGGTTCACGAGAATTGGCTAGAGGGCTGTGCCCAGTGGGTAGTGGTTAATGGAGTTAAGTCCAGCTGGAGTCCCGTTACGAGTGGTGTCCCCCAAGGGTCGGTATTGGGGCCCATCTTGTTTAATATCTTTACTGATGACCTGGACGAGGGGATTGAGTGTACCCTCAGTAAGTTTGCGGATGACACCAAGCTGGGAGGATGTGTTGATGTGCCTGAGGGTAGGGAGGCCCTTCAGCGGGATCTGGATAGGCTGAACAGCTGGGCTGAGCTCAACGGGACGAGGTTCAAGAAGGCCAAGTGCCGGGTGCTGCACTTCGGCCACGGTAACCCCATGCAATGCTATAGGCTTGGGGCAGAATGGCTTGAAGACTGTACAGAGGAAAAGGACCTGGGGGTGTTGGTTGAGCCGGGCATCAACATGAGCGGGCAGTGTGTCCAGGTGGCCAAGAAGGCCAATGGCATCCTGGCCTGTATTAGAAATAGTGTGGCCAGCAGGAGCAGGGAGGTGATCATCCCTTAGACTCAGCTCTGATGCAGCTGCACCTCGAGTACTGTGTTCAGTTTTGGGCCCCTTACTACAAGAAAGACATCGAGGCCCTGGAGCGTGTTCAGAGAAGGGCAACAAAACTGGTGAGGGGTCTGGAGCACAAGTCTTACGAGGAGCGGCTGAGGGAGCTGGGATTGTTTAGTCTGGAGAAAAGGAGGGGCGTCACCGGTTTGTGGGCCGGTTCGGCCCGGTTCCGTGACAACTGAGGCAGGGGACCCACGGGCCCACACCCCAGACAAGGGGAAGGGGGAAAAGGAAAAGGGAGATGGGCCTAGGAACAAAACAGCAGCAACGATCCGAGGCGGAAAGCTAGTTTACTAAATAAGATAGCAGAAAGTAAAATGACACGATATAATAGGAATTGAGGCTAATGAATCAAACAAAATGAGCAAGAGAGAGTGTCCGATAAACTGAAGGCCTTACGCTAACGCTGAAGGCGAGACGGCAGCGAGCACCCACTGCTGAGTCGATCCCAAAGGAAAGAGAGCATCCCGTGACTGCAGACAGTTTTTATCTTTTCCCTCTGAGCGGAAAACACGTAAAAATACAAAGCATCCTAAAGTCCTCTGGGGAATGGAGTTCTCCCTCTCTTCTGAGACAGGCATACCCATAGCCATCGATGACCCACAGAGCTGTAGCATTAACTCTCCAACTCCCAATACACCACATGATGTTATGATGTGGAATATCAACAATACAACAAAAATCATAAAGCCATGTGTATGGGAACTGTTGAATCACGGCCTGAACCACTGATTGATCACCTGAGGCGAGCACTGAGTCAGCTGCAGGGGCACAAGTGAGTGTGATTGGAAGGGGTGGAGTTTGACTCCACCTCTCCCATGACCCCATTGAAGGGCTGACCACCACCAGGGAAGGATCTCTGGTTGGAGATCCCTCCCTAGTGCAGTTATCGGCAAGCCTCGACCATCTCCAAAGGTGAGCCACTCTTTCCTCATTAACTATCTGTATACCATCTACTTAAGCCCATCAAAAATATACCATCTTTGGCACCATTTCTTTTGGATGCTATTCTTGGGGGTTATTTGCCCTACACCATGACAAGGGGGTCGGCCTCTTCTCCCAGATAACTAATGACAGAACGAGAGGGAATGGCCACAAGCTGTGCCGAGGAAGATTTAGATTAGATTTGAGGACCAATTTTTTCTTCAAAAGAGTGGTCAGGCACTGGAATGGCCTGCCTAGGGAGGGGGTTGAGGCACCATCCCCAGCGCTGTTCAAGAAGCGTTTAGATGAGGTGCTAAGGGGATTTGATTTAGTAGCTTAGTGGGTAGGGATGGTGGTAGGAGGACGGTTGGACTAGATGATCTTGGAGGTCCTTTCCAACCTCACGCATCTATGAATCTATGAATCCTACTATGTGCATTCCAGAGACTTCCTTGCTTTTACCCCCATATCCTGAAGTAAGCCCTCTCAGGCACGTGCTTTCTCTTACAATAGCTCCATTTCTTTCTTTTACGGAACTTTGGGCTGACTCAAGTGCAGGAAAAACAGAAGCTGGAACTCATTACCTCCTCTGCCCCACGTTCCCAAGTTACTGCAATGCATCAGCCTACGCTGTGCGTGCACTGCACTCCATCAGAGCACATTCCCCTGCAGGTACTCTCTTGCCCCTGCACATGCCAGACCCGTAAGTACACTACCACAGCAGAACATTCTCCTTCGCTAATCAAGACCTCAAATTTACATTGACCATCTCATTTCAAAGCATTCTAGAAATAAAGAATTTCAACTCAGCACTCTTTACATTATGAAGATCTCAATTAGAATTCTTGGAAGGAGAAGGAATCTGACCGTACCACCTGTAACATAACGCTCTCACTGACACACACCGTGACTGAGAAACACAATTCAAGTCTTAAAGACTACTACCAATTCATTTTTGATGTGTCACGACGCTGACTGCCTTCACAAATTTACTCACACTCCTGAATTCAATGTACCTGATGTGGCTGAAGGTCACAGATGACCGTATTAATATTGTTCAAGACTTCATCAATGCAAGGCATCACTTCTCCCACACGAACCTGAACAAAATGTCGGCGGCACTTCTGTGCTATTTTTATCAAGGTATCACAAGCTGTATCTCACAAGCCATATCCTGGACTCCATCGTGGGTTTCTAAATTAAATCACATCAGTTACTGCTTTCTATTTCCCCCAGACATGCACATATACTGCGCATAATTTGTTTTTCATTCAGAAAGTCAGAACAGCAAGTGAAAGAGATGGTCACCATGCAGAAACTCAAACAACTTGCTGACTGCTGTCTTCAAAAACTCCCAGTGAGCTCTCAAAAAACGTGGGTATTGGCCTACTATGTACGTTCTGTTGGATGCAATAGTGGCTTTATTGTCTGTTCCTCTCTTTTGTTCACAGAGCCCTGGGGGATCCTACAATATAACATACGATTAGTTTTCTCCCAAGTTCACAGACCGGATGAGCAGTATAAAGGCTAAAATAAGCGGCAGTAACCATACAGGAAAGTAGTTGCCATTATCAAGCTCAAAGCCAAAATATCTTAAGGAAAAAAAAAAAAAAAAAAAAAAAAAAAAGAACAAACCAACCAACTGCCCCAGTTTAGGATCAGGACAGTTCCATAAGTTTCAACCAAACCAAGAACACCGCATTTTCAGTCACGCGATTTAGGTGCAACTAATAACTGCTGCAGGGCAGACTGCAGCAACTCAAAGTGCTGAGTACTGAGCAACCAGCTGATAAACATACAGGTGTTACACAGCAAGCAGGGGAAACTAACTCCTCTCTGCCTATGGCATCACAATGACACATTTCACTTCTGTAGGCAACGTCTTCTTCCCATGCTCTTTCCACACACACTTACTAAAACTTCAGCGGCAGAAGAGAAGGTGCTAGCTGCTTCAAAGCAACACACGTTACTTTGCTTCGTTAAGGTTACTCTTACTTCATTAGTGCTTCCTTCCTGGGTCTGTGGCGTTCCTAAAGCAAAATCTTTCATCATAAGCCAAATTTTCTCTCCAAAATTTTCACAGTGAAAAGGCTGCATGGATTCAGGCCTTTTTTGTGACTGAGGAATTCATCAGCCTAAAATTCAGAATATGACATTCCCCATTCAATTATTCTCATCAACGTTTGCTAGACAGGGCAGCTCACTGAAGAACACAGAGCAGGATCTTCTGAAGCTCAATTTCTTGAGCATGAATTACAAAGCTCAACAAAGCTGTCAGTCTTGTGCCATGGTACCTTCATTCCTGTCACAAGGGATCTTTTTTCATCCTCTTCATGCATCGCCCGCTGACTGAGCCTATTGCCCAACAGAGCGCATTCAGGTTTCCCAGGAGCAGTCCGTCCCATGCACTTCTTGTGAAGCTTTTCAGCCATTATTCGTTCTGTGTCTGCACAGCCCAGATGTGTAAGATACACTGAAAGACAATTAACAGTAACAGTAAGCAGGCATATTTTTTTAAGCAACAAACTGGATCGCATCTCTATTAAGTTGAATTCTTCTAAGAGAGACAAAATCAAAATGCCAAACGCAACGGCTCTTTTGTGAACTTGTGACAGAGCAAGCTAAAGATTTAAACCCAGATCTGCTAGGATTGTATGACATGAGAGAGAATGACCTCGTGTATCAGACAGATCAGTAAAGTTACTAAGTTCAATTAATAATGTTTACGTATTCATGAGCTGTTGGCAATATGGATCTGGCTAGCTCTGAGGGACATCACACTGCATTTAGCAATTTTCCTCTTTTCGTTATTGCAGTGCCGGTACCTCTGCTGGTTTTAGGAAACCACCGTTACAATGGAGATGGTTCTCCTGAACGACACCAGGTGAGAAGTTTCAGCTTGAACAGCTCAGACAATTCCATCAGCCCCTGAAACGATTGGGGCCGCTAATGGAAGCCAAATTCAAAATCTCACCAAACTGAGAGCAGCATTAGGGTCAGATTCAGCAATGGATTTTTACAGTGCCACTTTTCCTGTCACTCCATACACTGGATCTGGAAACATCGCTAAGGCTGAGAATATGCTGAAGCAGTTTCAGTACAGTAAGGAGGAGTTTTAATACTAAAAACATAGAGATCAGAATAAATCTACTGTTAACTATACTGCACAAGTACAGCAGTGAAAACACACGAGCACAGCAGTGAGAATACAAAAAGGTGCGTTTTACATTCATAAAGCCGTTAACAAACACTCAGTGCTTTCTTCCCCTGTTTGCGTTTAAAAGAAGAATGTTCTCACTGAAGTCTCATGAACTGACCCTACAGCTGAGAGATGCGATGACTTTCAGATTCCCCTTCTCTCCTGCCCCCCACGTAACCCTGCTGCACGCATGCTCCTGGTGCAGCCGCACGGACCTACAGGACAGCAGTTCTCGCCACTTACCCAATGCTTCTCTCATATTTCTGTAGAAGGTTATGGAATCTGTATCCTTCGTGAATTCTCGTACTACGTCCCCTTGACCATTTCCACCACGAGAACTCCTTCAGGTTTAGCCATACTGCCAACCATCAGCGATCAAACCTAAACGTTACAAAGGGGAGCTCCAACTGGACTGCACCGTGACGTGAAAATAAAGGTGTGTGTCCTGCACTTCCTCAGGCCATCTCATACACAAGCAAACGGGAAGGACAAATTCTGAAGCGATACGCTAACTAAAAACCCATTCAGAGTACAGCTGATCTCTATCTCTGCAAGAATCAGAGTTATTTAAAACAAGTATCATACCGTCCAGAGCTTCAGAAGATGTATGTCTTAAAGATCTTTTCAACACAAGCACGTTTTCTCCTCAAACACCGGGCTGAATCGGCCCGGTTCCGCGACAGTTGGTGCGGGGGACCCACGGACCCACGGCCCAGGAAAGGGGAAGAGGGAAAGGGAAAACGGAGATGGGCCTGGGAACAAAACAGCGGCAACGATCTGAGGAGGAAAGCTAATTTACTAAAGAAGATCTCAGAAAGCAAAATAACACAATAGAATACAATATAATTGGAATTGATGCTAATGAATCAAACAAAATGAGCAAGAGAATGTCTGGTAAACCGAAGGCCTTACGCTAACGCTGAAGGCGAGATGGCAGCGAGCACCCACTGCCGAGTGATCCCAAAGGAAAGAGAGCGTCCCGTGACCGCAGACAGTTTTGATCTTTCCCTCTGAGCGGAAACACGGAACAATGCAAAGCATCGCACAGTGCTCTGAGGAATGGAGTTCTTCTTCTCTTCTGAGACAGGCATACCCAGAACTATCAATGACCCACAGAGCTGGAGCATTAACTCTCCAACTCCCAGCGCACCACATGACGTCATGATGTGGAATACCAATACCAAAAATCACAAAGCCATGGCACTGTATTATCAGAATTGCACCCACCCTCTGAGCTTCTACAAGACGGTTGCTTTTAGATCCTTCCAAAGAAACAACCCTTAAATGCTCATTTTAAGGACTGCTATTCTCAATACTTACTGCTGCTCTGCTTTCCAAACCCTCTGGGAATCTGGAAGAAAACCTTCCAAAACCACACTGCTTATCTGCATCCAGTGCAAGACATCTACGAGAACATTTGCACCGTTCCCGACTGAACAGGCGCCGTGCAGACTGAGAAGTTCTGAGCCTGCCACGGAACCAAAGAGAAACGGAGCGATCTATAAAGTACATTTTGCTTCCATAGCTAAGACACTCAGCAATTCAAAGCACTCCAGGCAGAAGGCAGATTGGACATCTCTAGCTCAGATCCCTCCCTGTCAGGGATTCAAAACCACCTTCACATTATTCCCACACACATCCACTTCTGTCAGCAGTTTCACTTTCAAGAGCTTCTCTAGCTTCTTCCACTAGTCTAGAAGACTGCAATGAACCCACACAGCAATCCCAGAAGATCAGCTACATGCAGAGTAGGAATAGCCAGATCAGACCTGCACAGCTCCTTTGAGAAGGCTTTTTACCCACACTGTCATCTGTTACACTGGGAGTTACAGCAGTGACACCTGCAGCAATTGGAAGCCACTCTAAGAAATTCTGTGGAACATTTCAACATCCTAAATGGTTCAGAGCTGAGTTTTGCAGATGTCCATTTAAAGATGCCAGTTTTAACTATCTTGATGTAATAGAATTGTAATAGAGCTAGAATTTGCTATGTGCAAAGGGCTACCGGGAGAAGGAATGCGTTGCCAGCATCAGATGGAAAGCGACAAGAATCCAGATCCCTTACAAGTGCTAGGGGAAAAAAGAGTGCGCCGCGCGGCCCCGGAATCCTGCCCCGCCCCTCCCCCGCTGCCGCTGACACGGCCCCTGCCCCTGCCCCTGCCCCTGCCCCTGCCCCTGCCCCTGCCCGGCCCCACGGCTCCGCCCCCACAGCTCACAGTGCCGTCCCGTACAGCCGCCGCCGCCGCCGCTGCTCCAACGCGCGGTTCCCGCGGTTCCCACGGCAGCGGAGCCGCCGCCGCCGCCGCCGCCGCCGCTGCTCCAACGCGCTGTTCCCGCGGTTTCCGCGGCGCCGCCGCCGCCATAGCACTCCACCGCTCCGTTCATCTGCGGGGGGGGGGGGGGGGGGGGGGGCGGGGGGCGGACTTCCGTTTCCGGCTTCAGGGACCGGCGCACGCGTAGTGCTCTTGCCAGAGCCGCGCGCAGTGGGGGTGGGGTTGTTCGGCCATGGCGTTGGTGGGGGGGGCGGTCGCGTATCGTGGAGCTCCTGGCGGAACTACAGTGGCTGCTCGCGCACACGCAGGTGGGGGAGGGGAAAAGGGGGGGAGTGGGGTGGCGGAGGGAGAAGGGGGGAATAGGGTGTGGGTGGGTTGGGGCGAACTTGGGTGGGGGACGGGGATGTGGGGCAGGGGTTGGAGCTAATGGGGCTCGATGCTCGGTTCTAAGTCCGGGTGCTCAGTTATGGGTCTGGGGGCTCTGTTATGGGGCTGGGGCTGCAGATGTGGGGTCGGGGTTATGGGGCTGGGGTCGGGGTTGTGGGTCCGGGGCCGTCGATGTGGAGAGGGCGAATGGGGCTGAGGCCGCCACTCCCCCCGCAGGAGGAGCGCTCCAGCAGCGAGCAGAAGCTCATAGACATCCAGAAAACTCACGGGAGGATGCAGCCCGAGAACAAGTCAGCGCGGGGACCCCGAAACGGGCGGGGGGGGCAAAAGGGGCGGTGTTACAATAAAATGGGCGGGGATCAGCCCATCCTCATTGGTGAGCTTCCATGAAGGGGCGGGGAATACAACAACAGGGGCGGGGGGAACCAGCTGCCCCACTGCTGCCCAATAGCCTCCCCAAAGCCGCCCAATGCTGCCCCATAGCTGCCCTACTGCAGCCACATAGCTGCCTCACTAGTACCCCATAGCTGCCCTATAGCATCCCAATAGCCTCCTCATAGCTGCCCCACTCTTGCCCCGTAGCTGCCCCACTCTTGCCCCATAGCTGCCCCATACCTGCCTCACTGCTGCCCCATAGTTGCCCAATAGCCTCCCTATAACCACCTCATAGCTCCACCACTGCTGCCCCAGAGCCTCCCCATAGCTTCTCCATAGCTGACTCATAGCTGCCCCATAACTACACCATTGCGGCCTCACTGCTACCCCATAGCTGCCCCATAGCCTCTAAATAGCCTCCTCATAGCTACCCCACTGCTGCCCAATAGCTGCCCTACTGTAGCCTCATAGCTGCCTCATTGCTGCCTCATAGCTGCCTCACTAGTACCCCATAGCTGCCCTATAGCATCCCAATAGCCTCCTCATAGCTGCCCCACTCTTGCCCCGTAGCTGCCCCACTCTTGCCCCATAGCTGCCCCATACCTGCCTCACTGCTGCCCCATAGTTGCCCAATAGCCTCCCTATAACCACCTCATAGCTCCACCACTGCTGCCCCAGAGCCTCCCCATAGCTTCTCCATAGCTGACTCATAGCTGCCCCATAACTACACCATTGCGGCCTCACTGCTACCCCATAGCTGCCCCATAGCCTCTAAATAGCCTCCTCATAGCTACCCCACTGCTGCCCCATAGCTGCCCTACTGTAGCCTCATAGCTGCCTCATAGCTGCCTCATAGCTGCCTCACTGCTACCCTATAACTGCCCCATAGCTGCCACATAGCCTCCCAATAACCTTCTCATAGCTGCCCCACTGCTGCCCCATAGCCTTCCAATAGCCTCCTCATAGCTGCCCCATAGCTGCCTCACTGATGCCCCGTAGCTTACCCATGGCTTCCACACTGCTGCCCCATAGCTACCCCATAGCATCCTCATAGCCGCCCTCTTAGCTGCCCTATGGCAGCCTCATAGCCGCCTCATTCCTGCCCCACTGCTGCCCCGTAGCTGCCTCACTACTGCCCCGTGACTTCCCTACTGCTGCCTCACTGATGTCCCATAGCTGCCCTATAGAATCCCCATAGCCTCCTCATAGCATCTCCACTGCTGCCCCATAGCTGCCCCACTCTTGCCGCATAGCTGTCCCACTGCTGCCCCATAGCTCCTCCGTGGCTGTCTCATAGCCGCTCCATTGACGCCCCATAGCCACCCCATAGCCACCTCATTGACTCCCCACTGCTGCCCCATAGCCTCCCCTTAGGCTCCTCATGGCTGCCCCATAGCCTCCCCTTAGGCTCCTCATGGCTGCCCCATAGCCTCCCCTTAGGCTCCTCATGGCTGCCCCATAGCTGCCTCACTGATGCCCCATAGCTTACCCATGGCTTCCACACTGCTGCCCTACAGCTGCCCCATACGCTCCTCATAGCTGCCCCAAAGCTGCCCTATGGCTGCCTCATAGCCGCCCCATAACTGCCCCACTGCTGCCCCATTCCTGCCCCACTGCTGCCCCACACCTGCTTCATTGCTGCCCCATAGCTACCCCACTGCTGCCTCACTGCTGTCCCATAGCTGCCCCACAGCCTTTCCTCCTCATAGCTGCCCCACTGCTGCCCCATAGTTGCCTCACTTCTGCCTCACTGCTGCCCCATAGCTGCCACTAGCCTCCCTATAGCCTTCACATAGCTACCCCACTGCTGTATCATAGCTGCCTCATAGCTGCCCCACTGCTGCCCCATAGCTGCCCCATAGCTAACTCACTGCTGCCCAATAGCCTCCCCGTAGCCACCTCATAGCTGCCCCTCTGCTGCCCCATAGCTGCCCCACTCTTGCTTCAAAGCCGTCCCATATCTGCCCCATAGGCTCACCATATCCTGCTCATAGCTGCCCCATAGCTGCCCCATAGCCTCCTCATAGCGTCCTCATAGCTGCCTGACTGCTGACTCAATGCTACCCCATGGCAGCTTCATAGCTGCCCCATAGCGGCTCCTTAGTTGCCTCACTGCTGACACATAACTGCCCCATGGCTACCTCACTGCTCCTCCATAGCTGCCACATAGCTGCCCCACTGCTGCCCCATCGCTGCCGCTCTCTTGCCCCATAGCTACCCCAGTTTTGCCCAATACCTGCCCCATATCTGCCCCGTAGGCTCCCCGTGTCCTCCTCATAGCTGCCCCACTGCTGCCCCATAGCTGCCCCACTGCTGCCCCATGTCTGCCTCACTGCTGCCCCTTAGCTGCCTCACTACTGCCCCATATAGCTGCCTCATAGCTGCCCCACTGCTGCCCCATAGCCGCCCCATAGCTAACTCACTGCTGCCCAATAGCCTCCTCGTAGCCACCTCATAGCTGTCCCTCTGCTGCCCCATAGCTTCCCCACTCTTGCTTCAAAGCCGCCCCATATCTGCCTCACTGATGCCCCATAGCTTACCCATGGCTTCCACACTGCTGCCCTACAGCTGCCCCATAGCCTTCTCATTGCTCCCCCAAAACTGCCCTATGGCTGCCTCATAGCCGCCCCATACCTGCCCCACTGCTGCCCCACACCTGCTTCATTGCTGCCCCATACCTGCCCCACTGCTGCTCCATAGCAGCTTCACTGCTGCCCCATAGCTACCCCACTGCTGCCTCACTGCTGTCCCATAGCTACCCCATGGCCTCCCCATAGCCTCCTCATAGGTGCTCCACTGCTGCCCCATGTCTGCCTCACTGCTGCCCCATAGCTGCCTTATAGCTGCCCCATAGCCTCCCAATAGCCTCCTCATAGCTACCCCACTGCTGCCCAATAGCTGCCCTACTGCAGCCATATAGCTGCCTCATAGCTGCTACACTCACGCCCCATAGCCGCCCCATAATTAACTGCCTGCTGCCCCATAGCCTCCGCATAGCCACCTCATAGCTTTTCCTCTGCTGCCCCATAGCTGCCTAAATCTTGCCTTATTGCCTCCCCATATCTGCCCCATTGGCACCCCATATCCTCCTCATAGCTGCCCCATTCTTGCTCAATAGCTGCCCCACTGCTGCCCCATAGCTGCCCCACTAAAGCCCCATAGCGGCCCCACTACTGCCCCATAAACTTCCCATGGCCATCTCATAGCTGCATCACTGCTGCCCCATAGCCTTTCATAGCCTCCTCATAGCTGCCCCATAGCTGCCTCACTTCTAACCAATAGCTACCCCATAGCTGCCCCACTGCTGCCCCATAGCCAGCCCATAGGCTCCTCTCAGCTGCCCCATAGCTACCCCACTGCTGCCTAATAGCAGCCCCATACCTGCCTCACTGCTGTTCCACATCTGCCCCATAGCATCCAATAGCCTCCTCATAGCTGCCCCATCGATGCCCCACTGCTGCCCATAGCCTCCATATAGCTTCCTCAGATCTGCCCATTAGCTGCCTCATTGCTGCCCCATAACTGCCCCATGGCTACCTCACTGCTCCTCCATAGCTGCCACATAGCTGCCTCACTGCTGCCCCATCGCTGCCCCTCTCTTGCCCCATAGCTGCCCCAGTTTTGCCCCATAGCTGCCCCAGTTTTGCCCAATAGCTGCCCCACTACTACCCCATAGTTTCCCCATAGCTTCCTCATAGCTTCTCCATACTTGCCTCACTTCTGCCTCATAGCTGCCCCATAGCCTCCCCATAGCCTTCTCATAGCTACCCCACTGCTTCCCCATAGCTGCCACATAGCCACCTCATATCTGCCCCACTGCTGCCAAATAGCCACCTCATAGCTGCCCCATAGCCTCCCCATAGCATCCTCATAGCTGCCCCATAGCTTCCTCACTGCTGCCCCATAACTGCCCCATGGCTGCTTCACTGCTGCCCCATAGCTGCCCCACAGCCTCCCCATAGTATTCACATAGCTACCCCACTGCTGTCCCATAGCTGCCATATAGCTGCCTCATAGCTGCCCCACTGCTGCCCCATAGCCGCTTCATAGCTAACTCACTGCTGCCCCATAGCCTCCCCGTAGCCACCTCATAGCTGCCCCTCTACTGCCCCATAGCTTCCCCACTCTTGCTTCAAAGCCGCCCCATATCTGCCCCATAGGCTCCCCATATCCTGCTCATAGCTGCCCCATAGCCTCCTCATAGCGTCCTCATAGCTGCCTGACTTCTGACTCACTGCTGCCTCAATGCTGCCCCATGACAGCTTCATAGCTGCCCCATAGCTGCTTCCTAGTTGCCTCACTGCTGACACATATCCGCCCGATAGCCTCCTCATAGCTGGCCCATAGCTCCCCCAATGCTGTTCCATAGATGCCCCACTACTGCCCCATAGCCACCCCTTAGCTGGCCCATACCTGCCTCACTGCTGCCCCATAGCTGCCACATAGTTGCCACATATCTACCCCACTGCTGCTCCATTGCTGCCCCACAGCTGCGCCATAGCTGCCTCTCTGCTTCCTTATAACTGCCCCACTGCTGCATCACTACTGCCCCATAGCCGCCCCATAGCCTCCTCATAGCTCGTCCATAGCTACCATATTGCTGTTCCATCGATTCCCCACTGCTGTTCCATAGCTGCCGCATTGCAGTTCCATAGATGCCCCACTACTGCCTTATAGCCACCCCTTAGCTGCCCCATAGCTGCCGCACTACTGCCCCATAGCTGCCGCATAGCTGCCTCACCGCTGCCCCATAGCCGCCCCATTGTTGCCTCATATCTACCCCACTGCTGCTCCATAGCCGCCCCATAGCTAACTCACTGCTGCTCCACTGCTGCACCATAGCTGCCCCAATCTTGCCACACAGCTGCCCCACTGCTGCCCCATAGCAGCCCCACTGCTGCCCCTAGCTTCCATATAGGCTCCTCAGATCTGCCCATTAGCTGCCTCATTGCTGCCCCATAACTGAACCATGGCTACCTCACTGCTCCTCCATAGCTGCCACATAGCTGCCCCTCTCTTGCACCATAGCTGCCCTTGTTTTGCCCAATACCTGCCCCACTACTACCCCACAGCCTCCCCATAGCCAACTCATAGCTGCCCCACTCTTTCCCCATAGCTGCCCACTTCTGCCCCATAGCCTCCCCATAGTTTCTTCATAGCTTCCTCATAATTGCCTCACTTCTGCCTCACTGCTGCCCCATAGCTGCCCCATAGCCTCCCTATAGCCTTCACATAGCTACCCCACTGCTGTCCCATAGCTGCCATATAGAGGCCCCATAGCTGCCCCACTCTTTCCCCATGGCCGCCCCATATCTGACCCATAGCCTCCTCCTAACCTCCTCATAGCCACCTCATAGCTGCACCACAGCTGCCCCATAGCTGCCCCACTGCTGCCCCATAGCCCCCTCATAGCTGCCCCACCGCTGCCCCGTATCCTTCCTATAGCCTCCTCATAGCTGCCTCACTTGATGCCCCATAGCTGTCCCATGGCTTGCACACTGCTGCCCCAAAGGTGCCCCATAGCCTCCCCATAGCCACCTCATAGCTGTTTCACTGCTGCCCCATAGCTGCCCCACTCTTGCCCCATAGCCGCCCCATATCTGCCCGATAGGCTCCCCATATCCTCCTCATAGCTGCCCCATAGCTACCTCTCTACTGCCCCACTGCTGCCCCACTGCTGTTCCACTGCTGCCCCTCTGCTTCTTCATAGCTGCCCCATAGCTGCCCTACTCCTGCCCTATAGCTACCCAACTGCTGCCCCATAGCTGCCTCTCTGCTGCCCCATAGCCTCCCCATAGCTTCCCCATAGCTGACTCATTCCTGCCCAATAACTGCCCCATGGTTGCCTCACTGCTGCCACATAGCTGATCCATATCCTCCCAATAGCCTCCTCATGGCTACCCCACTGCTGCCCCATAGCTGCCCTACTGCAGCCACATAGCTGCCTCATAGCTGCCCCACTCTTGCCCCATAGATGCCCCACTGCTGCCCCATAGCTGCCCCATAGCTTTCTCATAACTGCCCAATAGCTGCCTCATTGCTGCCCCATAACTGCCTCATGGCTGCCTCACTGCTGCTCCATTGTTGCCACATAGTTGCCGCACTCCTGCTCAATCGCTGCCCCACTTTTGCCCCATAGCTGCCCCACTACTATCCCACAGCCTCTTCATAGCCAACTCATAGCTGCCCCACTCTTTCCCCGTAGCTGCACCACTTCTGCCCCATAGCCTCCCCATAGCGTCCTCATAGCTTCCCCAAAGCTGCCTCACTGCTGCCCCAAAACTGCCCCATGTCTGCCTCACTGCTGCCTCACGGCTGCCCCATAGCTTCCCAATAGCCTCCCTATAGACTTCTCATAGCTACCCCACTGCTGCCCCATAGCTGCCTCTCTGCTTCCTTATAGCTGCCCCACTGCTGCATCACTACTGCCCCATAGCCGCCCCATAGCCTCCTCATAGCTGGCCCATAGCTCCCATATTGCTGTTCCATTGATTCCCCACTGCTGTGCCATAGCTGCCCCATTGCAGTTCCATAGATGCCCCACTACTGCCCTATAGCCACCCCTTAGCTGCCCCATAGCTGCCGCACTACTGCTCCATAGCCGCCCCATAGCTCCCTCACTGCTGCCCCATAGCTGCCCCATAGTTGTCTCATATCTACCCCACTGCTGCTCCATAGCCGCCCCATAACTAACTTACTGCTGCCCCACTGCGGCGCAATAACTGCCCACTCATGCCTCATAGCCGCCCCATATCTGCCCCGTAGGCTCCCCATATCCTCCTCATAGCTGCCCCACATCTGCCCCATACCTGCCCCACTCTTGCCCCATAACTGCCCCACTTCTGCCCCATAGCTGCCCCACTTCTGCCCCTAGCCTCCATATAGCTTCCTCAGATCTGCCCATTAGCTGCCTCATTGCTGCCCCATAACTGCCCCATGGCTACTTCACTGCTCCTCCATAGCTGCCACATAGCTGCCCCACTGCTGCCCCATCGCTGCCCCTCTCTTGCCTCATAGCTGCCCCAGTTTTGCCCAATACCTGCCCCATATCTGCCCCGTAGGCTCCCCATATCCATTTCATAGCTGCCCCACTGCTGCCCCATAGCTGCCCCATAGCCTCCCTTTAGCCTTCTCATAGCTGCCCCACTGCCGCCGCATAGCTGCCACATACCCACCTCATAGCTGCCCCATAGGCTCCCCATAGCATCCTCATAGCTGCCCCATAGCTGCCTCATAGTCTCCCCATAGCCTTCACATAGCTACCCCACTGCTGTCCATTAGCTGCCATATAGCTGCCACATAGCTGCCCCACTGCTGCCCCATAGCCGCCCCATAGCTAACTCACTGCTGCCCCTTAGCCTCCCCGAAGCAACCTCATAGCTGCCCCTCTGCTGCCCCATAGCTTCCCCACTCTTGCTTCGAAGCCGCCCCATATCTGACCCATAGGCTCCCCATATCCTGCTCATAGCTGCCCCATAGCTGCCCAATAGCCTCCTCATAGCGTCCTCATAGCTGCCTGACTGCTGCCTGACTGCTGCCTCAATGCTGCCCCATGGCAGCTTCATAGCTGCCCCATAGCTGCTCCATAGTTGCCTCACTGCTGACCCAGAGCCGCCCCATAGCCTCCTCGTAGCTGGCCGATAGCTCCCCCAATGCTGTTCCATAGATGCTCCACTGCTGTTCCATAGCTGCCCCATTGCACTTCCATAGATACCCCACTACTGCCTATTAGATGCCCCACTACTGCCCTATAGCTGACCCATAGCTGCCCCACTTCTGCTCCATAGCCACCTCATAGCCTCCCCACTGCTGCCCCACTACTGCCCTTTAGCCGCTTCATAGGCTCCTCTTCGCTGCCCAATAGCTGCCTCTTTGCTGCCCCATAGCTGCCTCACTGCTGCCCCATAGCGGCCCCATAGTTGCCTCATATCTACCCCACTGCTGCTCCATAACCGCCCCATAGCTAACTCACTGCTGCCCCACTGCTGCACCATAGCTAACTCACTGCTGCCCCACTGCTGCACCATAGCTAACTCACTGCTGCCCCACTGCGGCGCAATAACTGCCCCACTGCTGCCCCATAGCCACCCCATATCTGCCCCGTAGGCTCCCCATATCCTCCTCATAGCTGCCCCTCTGCTGCCCCATAGCTGCCCCACTCTTGCCTCATAGCTGCCCTACTGCTTGACCATAGCTGCCTTACTACTGCCCCATTGCCGCCCCACTGCTGCCCCATAACGTCCCCATAGCCTCCTCATCGCCAACAAGTTTAGCCATATGGGGCGGTATGGGATGATTTTGGGAGATATGGGGTGAAATAGGGCCGATATGGGGTGATATAGGAGCAATATGGAATGATAGGGGGTGATACGGGCCGATATGGGGTGACATTGGGGTGATAGTGTGTGATGGGGTGATATGGGGGAAGTATGGGGCGAATGCGGTGGTATGGGGTGATAAGGGGTGATATGGGGCAGTAAGGGGTAATATGGAGTGATATTAGGAGATATGGAGTGATATTAGGAGATATGGGGTGAAATAGGGGCAATATGCGGTTAGGATTAGGGTTAACATTGGGGTGACGCCTTTGTGCCCCCAGGTACGAGGTGGATGACATGGATGAGGAGGGCAAAGAGTGAGTGCCCAACAACTGCCCCACAGCTGCGCCTTCAAACCCGCACAGCCCCATCCCTGCCCCGTATCTCCCCCATATCTCCCTATATCTCCCCATATCTCCCTATATCACCCCTTATCATATCTCTTATCTCTTCCCCTGCAGACAGCACACACTGAGCTGGCGCCGTGTGATCCCACTGCCCCTGCTCCCCCATATCTCCCCATTTTTCCCGCATATCTCCCCATATCTTATCTCCCACAGACGGCACACGCTGAGCCAGCGCTGCGTGATCCCACTGCCCCTGTCCCCCCATATCACCTCATATTTCCCCATATCACCCCATATCTTATTTCACATCTCTTATCTCTTCCCCCGCAGACAGCACACGCTGAGCCTGTGCCCCGTGATCCCGCTGCCACAGTGGAAGGCGAACCCGGAGACAGACCCCAAAGTGCTGTTCCAGCGGGAGCAGCTCGTGCTGGCCCTATACCCGCAGACCACCTGCTTCAACCGCGCCCTCATCCATGCACCCCCGCAGGCGGGTATGACCCCGAACCCACAGCACAAAGCACGGCCCCAAACACACCCCAAATAGCCCGAACCCTCAGCACAAAGCACGGCCCCAAAAGGGCAGGGACTCACCCCAATACCCGGCCCCAAAAGAGCAGGAACTGACCCCAAAACCCATCCCCAAAACACACCGTCCTGACCCCAAACCCACAGCACAAAATCCCCACCCCAAAAACACCACCCTGCCCCAAACTCACAGCACAAAACCCGGCCCCAAAAGGGCACGAACTGACCCCATAACCCAGCCCTATAAGGTCGATATCTGACCCCAAAACCCAGCGCCAAAATCCTGCAATTCCACCCCAAAATCTCAGCCCCAGAATCCCATTATTTCCCCCAAATGTCAGCCCCAAATCCCATTAGTTCCCCCCCCAACCCCACAGTTTTCCCCCTGACCCCATAATTCCCCCCCGTGACCCTATAATTTCCCCCCCAACCCCATAAATTCCCCCCTGTGACCCCATTATTTCACCCCCTGACCCCATTACTTCCCCTATTCCCCCCCGACCCTATAATTTCCCCCTGACCCCAGAATTGCCCTATAACAGCCGCAGGACGATTCCTCGGTGCTGTTTGAGGACACGTGGTACACTGACGGATATTCATCGCCGCTCAACATCGCACAGCGCTACGTCATGGCCTGCAGAGACACCAAGAAGAAGCGACCCCGTGGGGCCGTTTTGGGGCCATGACAGGATTTGGGGTTTTTGGGGTCATTAGGGCCGATTTGGGGTCACTTTGGGGTCACTCTGGGGCCCTTTGGGGCACAGTGCTGCGCCGTGGCTTGCAGGGACACCAAGAAGTGACCCCTTAGGGGATTTGATGGGGTCCTTAGGGGGTCGTTATAGGGTTTTGGGGTCACTTTGGGGTCATTTTGGGGCCCGTTGGGGCACAGTGCTTCCAAGAAGTGTTGGAAGTAAGCTGGGATATTTGGGGTCATTTTGTGTCATTTTTGGGGTCGCATCGGGGTCACTTCGGGTCATGGCAAGTTAGGGCATGGCCCGAATTGGGGCTTAACTTTGTCCACGCCCACTCGTTTCCCACCGGCTTCCGGTTTCCCACGTCCAGTCGTTCTGCAGCAGGCGCACTTCCGCCTCGTTACCCACCATGCCCCGCTCGCTGCCGGAAATCTGTGCTCCCGGAAGTTTCAGTCACTTCCGGTCATCGTGCCTCGTTCCAGTGGCGCTGTTCCGCCTCGCTACCCCACGCCCTGCCCTTTCTGTTGCCGATCTGTGCTGTGATTGGCTGAGCTGTGCCGTGGGGCCGGAAGCGGCCCCGTGGCGGAACCGGAGCTGGAAGCGGAGCACGTGATCAGTGGCGGTTGGGGGAGGGGCGGTTATGGGACCGGGGTCGGGTTATGGGGTTATGGGGCAGGGATTTGGGACTGGGGTCGCGGGTGTGGGGTCCGGGCTTGGGGCAGAGCCGTGGGGCGGAGTTCTGGGTCTAGGTTCACTGATTGGCGCGGAGCTGTGGGGCAGAGCTGTGGGATGCGGGGCTGAGCTGTGGGGTGGATCTGTGGGGCAGAGCTGTGGGGGTTGGGGGGCAGAGGTGTGGTGCAGGTATGAGCAGATGTGGGGCTCAGATGCGGGGCAGAGCTGTGGGATGTGGGGCAGGTATGTGCAGATTGGGGTTGAGCTGTGGGGCTGAAGTGTGGGATATGGGGCAGCAGTATGGGGCTGAGTTGTGGGGTTTAGCCGTGGGGCAGAGCTGTGGGATGTGGGGCGGATCTGTGGGTCCAGGTGTGGGGTTTGGGGCAGATCTTTGGGGCAGAGCCACAGGGCTGAGCTCTGGGGCCAGGTGTGGGATGAGGGGCTGAGCTGTGGTGCAGAGCTGAGGGATGTGGGGCTGAGCTGTGGGGCCAGGGGATGAGGGGCAGAGATGTGGGGCAAATGTGTGGGATGTGGGGCAGCGCTGTGGGGCTGAGCTGTGGTGTGGATGTTTGGGGTGGAGGTGTGGGGCAGAGTTATGCCCCACAGAGGTGCTCCCGCAGGCGGTGGAGGAGATGCAGCGGCCGCGTCCTGAGGGGAATAGGTCAGTGCCCCATTGCTGCCCCACAGCTGCCCCATAGCCACCCCATTGAGATCCACTGAGATCAGTGGAGACCCCAGAGAGATCCGTAGGGACCCCACGGAGATCCATAGTGACCCATGGCTGCCCCGTAGCTGCCCCACATCCGCCCCATAGCTGGGCGTGGCTTCGCTCTGGCCACGCCCCCTTCTGCGGGACCCACAGTGATCCACACTGACCCACAGCAACCCACACTGACCCATAGAGACCCACAGCGATCCATAGCGGGACCCACAGCGACCCAGCCGACCCACAGCAACCTATAGGGGGAACCACAGCAACCCACAGTGACCAATAGCGACACACAGCGACCCACAGTGACTCACAGCAGGACCCACAGCGACCCATAGAAACACATAGAGACCCATAGTGACCCACAGCGACCCATAGAGACCCACAGCGACTCCCTGAGAACCACAGTGACCCATAGCTGGACCCACAGACACCCACAGCAACCCAAAGTGACCCGCAGCTTGACCCATAGCGACCCATGCCAGGAACCACAGCGACCCATAGTGACCCATAGCGATCCACAGCGACCTGTAGAAAACCACAGAGAGCAATAGGGAGCCACAGAGACGCAGTGACATCACGTGAGAGCGCCCCCTGGTGTCGTGGAGGGGGAACTGCAGCCCCTTAGGAATCTCTTGGGGCACGTTGAGACCAACGGCGCCTCATAGCGGGACCCACGCTGACCCACAGCGAACCATATTGGGACCCATAGCGTGACCCACAGCGACCCGTAGCAGACCACATTGACCCATTGCGACGCACTGCAACCCATAGCGACTCATAGAGGCACAGCGACACACAGCGATCCACAGCAACCCACAGTGACCAATTACGACCAGTAGTGACCGATAGCGACCCATTGCGACACACAGCGACCCACACCGACCCATAGCAACCCACAGTGGCCCACAGAGACCCACTGCGACCCATAGAGACCCAAAGCGACCCACAGCGACCCATAGCGTCCCGTAGAGACCCATAGCAACCCACTGCGACCCACAGTGACCCATAGCTGGACCCACAGACACCCACAGCGACCCACGCCAGGACCCACAGCGACCCATTGCGCCCCTTAGCAACACATAGAGACTTATAGCGATCCACATCGACCCAGAGCGACCCATGGAGACACATAGCAAGACTCACAGCGACCCATAGCGTCCCATAGAGACCCGCAGCGAAACATAGCAACCCACAGAGATCGATAACGACCCACAGTGACCAATAGCGACCCATAGTGACCCACAGCGACCCATAGCGCCCAATAGGAAACCGCTGATAGCAATAAGGAGCCATGGAGACACAGCGACATTACGTGAGAGCGCCCCCTGGTGGCGTGGAGGGGAACTGCAACCCCTTAGGGATCCATTGGGAACCTTAGAGACCCACAGAGACCCATAGCAGGACCCACTGCAAACCAAAGCAATCCATATTGGGAGCCACAGCAACACATAGCGCCCAATAGGAAAACACAGAGAGCAATAGGAAGCCATAGAGACACAGCGACATCATGTGAGAGCTCCCCCTGGTGGCGTGAAGGGGAACTGCAGCCCCTTAGGGATCTCCTGGGGCACGTAGAGACCCATAGCAGAACCCACACTGACCCACAGCGAACCCTATTGGGACCCATAGCGTGACCCACAGCGACCCATGGCAACACATAGAGACTCATAGCGAACCACAGCAACCCACGGCGACCCAAAGTGACCCACAGCTTGACCCAAAGGGACCCATGCCGGGACCCACAGCGACCCAAAGGAAACCACAGAGAGCAATAGGAAGGCATAGAGACATCACGTGAGAGCGCCCCCTGGTGGCATGGAGGGGAACTGCAGCCCCTTAGGGATCTCCTGGAGCACATAGAGACCCACAGAGACCCACAGCAAACCATATTGGGACCCATAGCGGGACCCACAGAGACCCACAGACTGCTACAATGAAGGGTCAGGAACACAGCTTGATGCTAGCTAATGTTCAATTTATTAATCAACACCTCAAAGCTTATATAGACAGAGAAGCAGTGTGTGTTAGGATCTAACTGGGGGAAGCTACAAGGATCTAATTGGGGGAATTTACACTCCTCAGTGTTAACATGTCAAGAATATAAAACACTCCTAGTCATCTAAACAAACAGTTTCTTATTGCTATCCGTTACAGTCTTCTGTTTCTTCTCACTCCTTAGACATGGTTGTCTCAACCTTATCAGCTTATCTTTACACAGCCTACGTCCAAGGTTTATGGCCTGATTCCTGCTTAGCTAACAGTTCTGTCTGACTCCCACTTTTGCCATCACCCACATCTCCCCCTTTCTGTTGCACTATGAATATTTTCTTTGTAGCATTGTCAATCATTTTTTGCACACATTGTAAAATACAAGGAAGTAACAGCAAAAGCATGACAACGATCATCACAATGTAGCACATCATTTTTAAGATACTGTGGAGCCATCCGGTGAGACTCCCATCCCGAGAGTAATTTGTCCAACCTGTCCCAGTCCCTCTGTTCCTGCAGTTTCTTTACTCCATCCCGTATGGTCTCCATACTTGCTTGAATTGAAACGGAATGTTCTGACAGGTTCATGCAGCACATTCCTTCAAAATCCTCCCAGCCATGGCCTTGCGCCAGAAGTAGGAAATCAGTAGCAGCGCGATTTTGTGGCACAGCATGTCTGACACTGTCCGCATCAAGTAAAAGACCTGTTAAAGCTAAACTAGTGGCATTTCCTTGTTTTGCTAAGCAAGAACCCAGTTTGTTCAGTGTCACCAAAGCTTTAGCAGCAGCAACCTGCGGTGTGAAAAAGGAAACGGCTCCTGTGGTCTCCCTGTTCCAAAACTTCATGTTATCATCACAATCTGATCTGAAGGTGTGGGTCATTCTCCTAAAACGGTGATGAGAATATTTCTTTCTCCATTGCAAGATAGTTGTCTCATTTTGGGTAAGGATGGTTAAACGCCCGAGACTACATGGCCCACCTCTAATGTAAGAAGGAATGGCAGGCCATGCCCGGTCACCGCAACTAAGGAAAATTCCAGCTGGCAACTGTAAAGGAGCACTTACTGATTTTGAAAGGCTGGGTGACGTGCAATTACACCATAGAGTTTGGTTATTGAAGACTGCATCTACGGGACAGACATCCCATAGTTTGGTTTTATTTTTTCCGGTATAATGGAATCTCAGGCAGAAGTCCATTTTTATAGATCCTAAGAAATCTATTTCTTGTGGCTCTAATTTGGCAGACGGAAGATATGGAACCCATCCGTCCCAATTATCTACTAAATTTGTGCCAGTAAAGATTGCTTGTAAGGGACCAGGGATTGGCCAGTCGTCTATGGGAAAGCCCACCAAGCAGGTAGAGAAGGGGTTTTGCGCAGTTATATTAGCAAGTGTAAGCCACACATTCCTTTTTGGGAGGGTAATAAAACCAGTAGAGAGTCCTGAAATTTCAAGAAGTCAAGTCCATACAGTAGCTGGTCTCATCCTTCCTTGGATGTGTTTTCATCTGTTGTCGACCAAGTCTGTTCCTCCTAGTATGGTTTCACGTTCTTCGCGGGGATCCACCTGGGGCCTTTTTCTGTGGAGACACAAGCATAACCTCTCCCCCATGTGACAAGAGGATATGGCCCCATTATCATACCTGTTTCTGGGTGGCGAATCTACACCGGAGCCTTGATTCTTGTTTCCAATGTGGTATTTGAGCTAAAATGTCCAACTATCGGGGGATTGGTATCTAGCAGAGAACAATTCAAAAAGTGAAAAACATAAAGAGCTTCATGTAGTCGCTCCTCAGGAGGGGAAGCTCCCATTCCCCCTTTCTGTTGTGCTAAAGATTGGTGTGACCGCTCAATCAGTGATTGACCTGGAGAGGAATGAGGGAACCCGGTGATGTGCATAATGCCCCAGGAATCCAGGAAGGCTTTTGTCGCAGCAGAGGTATATGCAGGACCATGATCTGTTTTTAATTGGGAAGGGATACCTAAAGTAGCAAAAGCACGCAGCAAACGCTTGCGAACATCTCGTGCCTTTTCTCCTGTATGACAAGAGGAAAATAAAGCTCCGGAAAAAGTATCAATCGAGGAATGGATATATTTTAGCTTACCAAACTCTGGGTAATGTGTGACATCCATTTGCCATAGCTGGAGGCTCCGCAGATCTCTGGGGTTAACCCCCCCTGCTGTTGATGGGAAAGATTGCCTCTGGCAGTCGGGACATACCGCTATAATGTTTGATGCTTGTTGGGAGGTAAGCCCAAACTGTCGTTTAAGACCTCTAGCATTCTGATGAAAGAAGGCTAAGTTTAGCTTGCGCTATTCGTTCTGGTAAAACATGGACTGACAGTGTCAACATATCAGCTTGACAATTCCCTTCTGCTGTGAAACCAGGTAAAGATGTGTATGAGCGGATGTGCATTACAAAAGAAGGATGAGTGCGGGAGTCTAAAAGAAAAATAAGTTCCTGTAACAAAATAAACAATGAAGAGGGAGAAATATTGCGTAATACGGATGCTTCTGCTCGCTGAAGAATTCCTGCAACAGAAGCTGAGTCGGTAATAAGATTGAAAGGCGTGGACCATTTCCGAAAAACTCGGACAACAGCAGCTGGTTCCACTATTTGTGGAGAACCAGAAACAATTTCAATATCCGAATCCCATTGCTTCCGTTGATTATCCCACCATAAAATAACTGATTTGTGTGATCTTCCAGACCCATCCGTAAATCTGGTAAGGGCCTGCAGCGGCTGATCACTTCTTTTTGGTGTGGATGTGAAGTGAACATTGAGGTTCAATAGCTTGTGTGACGGTGCGTGGGAAGTAAGGCTGCCTGTATAGCCTGCCAATGCCATGCTAAAGGCATCTGCTTGCTGATAAAGCCATTGTAAATACACATTTGTCATGGGTAAACAAATCCAGGAAAAGTCTGCCCCTGATAACATCAGCAAGCGCTGCCTAGCTTTGATTCTCAGGGAAGCAAACATCTCATGCTGTGTCAGAATTGTCTTTGTCAACTGGTTTGGCAAAAAAATCCATTCAATAATGAATAGTGGGTCTGGCCTTTGAAAATCCCACTGAAAAATTAGTGCATGAGGTTGTCGAGCAGGGTTGAGGATCATTAGAAAAAAAAAGTAACTCCGGGGCACACCGATGAGCTTGTCTGTTAGTGCTAGCTGCGGCAACTTTTTGCAAGGCACTAGCCGCTTCAGAGCCATGACTGCGGGGAGAGCATAAATCAGAATCCCCTTTCAGTAGTTCCAAATCTGCATTAGAGATACCCAGCAGCGCTCAGACCCAGTTAATTGATGCCAACAATTTTTGTACATCGTGTCAATTTTTCACATCAGTTTGTCTTTGTAAGGGCTAGGGAATGATAGTCTGGGCTGTGATGCGCCAGCCTAAATATTTCCATGGTGATGTTTTCTGAATTTTTTCAGGCGCAATACAGAAACCTGCCGAATTAACAGCAGTTGTAAGGAGGGCTACTGCTTCCTCCACGATCTCGTGATGTTGTGCGGCCACTGAGATGTCGTCCATATAATGATACGATAAAACATTTGACATTGTGTCTCGAATGGGGCTAAGCACTTTAGCTACATACCACTGACAAATGGTGGGGCTATTTTTCATTCCTCGTGGCAGCACAACCCACTGGTATCTCTGCAATGGGGCTTGCATGTTGATGCTTGGAACTGAAAAAGCAAATGGAGGGGCATCCTCGGGGTGTAATGGACTATAAAAAAGCAGTCTTGAAGATCAGTGACAGTCAAATGCCAGTCTCGGGGAATCATAGTGGATGACGGGAGGCCTGGTTGAAGGGCTCCCATACTTTCCATAGCATCATTAATTCTTCTGAGGTCATGGAACAAGCACCATTTCCCAGTTTGTTTCTTAATGACAAATCCAGGTGAGTTCCAAGGACTAGTGGAGGGTACAATACGTCTTTTTGCTAATTGTTCCGCTACCAAGTCTTGGAGGGCGCAAAGTTTTTCTAGCGGAAGGGGCCATTGATCCGCCCATCCAGGGGTATCTGTTTTCCATATTCGCTTAAGGGGGTCGCACCTCTCAATGGCCCCTCCCGAAAATCTGACTTGATAGTGACTCCCCACTGAGCCATAACATCACGGCCCCATAAATATCATCGGAATTGGCAACACAGACGGTTTGATAGTAGCTACCCCATCCTCAGGTCCTCTGATTTGAATGAACTCAGCACTTTGCTGGCTGTTCCTTGCACCTCCCACCCCAGCTAATGTATGTGATGATTTGTACGATGTAACCCAAAACCAAAGCCAAGGCCTACCCCTTCTCTCACCCTGACACTCGAACCAAACCTCCGCCTAAACCTAACCCTACTATCTAAGCCTAAGCCTAACCCTTACAATTGCCCTAGCCCTAACACTAACCCTTTTCCTATACCTAACCCTGACCTCAACCCTGATCCTAAGCTATCCCTAACCCTAACACCAAACCCTGGCCTAACCCTAACACTAAGCCGTGACATCATTTCAATCCTAATCCTATTCCGAACCTTAACCCTATCCCAAGGCCTAACCCTACTCTGACCTTTACACTCAAACTAACCCTACCTCGATCAATAGATACAAATGGAATCCTAAACCTAAACCTAACCCTAAACCTACTGCTAACACCAAAAGTCAGCCTACTTTTCTCCCTAAATCTAATCATAAATCTAAAAAAATCTTTGTCCCTAACCCTAATCATAAATCCAATCCAAACTCTGAAACTTTCCCCAAACCTATCCCTATTCCTAACACTTACTCTTACCCTAAGTCTATCCCTAACACTAACCCTTCTCCCAGACACAACCCTAAAGCCAACACTAATCCTAACCTAATCTTTATCCTAATCCTAAACCTAATCCTAACTCTTACCCTAATTCTAACTCTACCCTAACCCTAACTCTGACCCTAAAAACCAAACCCACATTTAAGCACAACCCTAATCCCGACACCTAGCATCAGATGACCACAACCCTAACGGAACCCTAACCCTAACACTAATGCTATTATTATCCCAAACCCTAACCCAAGTACTAGACCAAACCATACCCCTATCCCTCACCCTAAAACTAACAACCCTAACTAAACTCTAACCGTAACCCTCTCCCTAATAGTAACACTAATCATCTTTTAAACACCAATGTTATTCCTATTCCTAAACCTTACCCAATCTCAAAATGAAATCCAAGGCCGGTGCCTTCTCACACCCTAACAATCAAACCAAACCTACATCTAAACCTAACCCTAAATCCAATCTGAACCCTAAACCATACACTTGCCCTGGTCTTAACACTAACCCTTTACCTATACCTAACCCTAACCTCAACCCTTATCCTAACCCTAACCCTAACCCTAACCTTGACACTAATTTGAGGCCTTTTCCTAATAGTAACCCGAAACCTAATTTGAATCTTAATCCTCTTCTTAACCTTAACCCTAACACATGACCTAACTCTACTCTGACCCTAAAAGTCAAATTAACCCTACTCCTTGCCCTAAACCTAAATCTAAACCTAAACCTAACCCTAAACCTAAACTTCACAAGAACACTCAACCTAATCCTAGCACTAACCTAAACTAAAACTAAAACAACTTTTTTGCTAACCCTAATCCTAAATCTAAGCCTAACCCCAAAACTCCCCCAAACCTGACTCTAACCTAATCCACCCCGAAACCCTTACCCTAACCCTAACCCCAAACACCCTAATATTAGAACTAAACCAATCCTTCACCCTAACCCTAAACCTAACAATTTAACTCTGACCCTAAAACTCAAACTAACCCAACATACACCTTATACTACCTAGGTTAGGGTCGGGCTTAATCTGGGTTTTGTGTTGGAGTCAAAGGGATAGGGTTAGGGTAGAGTTAGAGTTAGGATGAAGGTAATGCTTACAGATATGTTTAGAGAATGGAACAGGGTTACGGTTAAGGTTAGGGTAAGGTTTAAGGCTAGGCTTAGGGTCAGATTTAGGGCTAGGGTTCGGGTTCCTTTTAGGTTTAGGGATAGGGTTAGGGGTACGATTAGGTATTGTACAATGCTAAGTGTTAGCTTCTGGGTAAGGGTTAGGGTTAGGGTAAGGGTTAGATTCAGGGTTAGGGTTAGGGGTAGGGTTAGCATTGGCATTAGGGTTAGGGTTATGGTAAGAGTTAGGATAGGGATTGAGATAAGGTTATGATAAGGTTTAGGAATAGGGTTAGGGTTAGATTAGGGTTAGGGTAAGATTGGGGTTTGGGTTAGGGTTAGGGTTAAAGTTAGGGTTACGGTAAGGGTTACGGTTACGGTTAGATTAGGGTTAGGGTTAGGGTTATGGTTAGGGTTAGGGTTAGAGTTAGGGTTAGGGTTAGGGTTAGGGTAGGGTTAAGGTTAGGTTTAGAGTTAGGGTTAGGGTTAGGGTTAGATTTAGGGTAGGTTTAGGGTTAGGGTTACGGTTAGGATTACGGTTACGGTTAGATTAGGGTTAGTGTTAGGGTTAGGGTTTGGGTTAAGGTTAGGGTTAGTGTCAGAGTTAGGGTTAGGGTTAGTGTTAGGGCTAGATTAGGGTTAGGGTTAGGGTTAGGGTTAGGTTTAGGGTAGGGATAGTGTTAGGGTTAGGGTTAGGGTTTGGGTTAGGGTTAGGGTAGGGTTAGGGTTAGGGTTAGGGTTAGGGTTAGGGTTAGGGTTAGGGTAATAGTTAGGGTAGGGTTAGGGTTAGCCTTTGGGTTACGGTTAGTTAGATTAAGGTTAGGATTAGGGTTAGGGTTAGTGTTAGGGCTAGATTAGGGTTAGTGTTAGGGTTAGATTAGGGTTAGTGTTAGGGTTAGGGTTAGGGTTAGAGTTAGGGTTAGGGTTAGGTTTAGGGTTAGGTTTGGGGTTAGGGTTAGGTTTAGGGTTAGGGTTGGGGTTAGGGTTGGGTTAGGGTTAGGGTTAGGGTTGGTTAGGGTTAGGGTTAGGGTTAGGGTTAGGGTTAGGGTTAGGGTAAGGGTTAGGGTTAGGGTTAGGGTTAGGGTTAGGGTTGGGGTTAGGGTTGGGTTAGGGTTAGGGTTAGGGTTGGTTAGGGTTAGGGTTAGGGTTAGGGTTAGGGTTAGGGTTAGGGTAAGGGTTAGGGTTAGGGTTAGGGTTAGGGTTTGGATTAGGGTAAGGGTTATGTTTTGGGGTTAGGGTTAGGGTTTGGGTTAGGGTAGGGTTAGGGTTAGGGTTAGGGTTAGGGTTAGGGTTACAGTTAGGGTTAGGGTTAGGTATAGGGTTAGGGTTAGGGTTAGGGTTACAGTTAGGGTTAGGATTACGGTTTGATTAGGGTTAGTGTTAGGGTTAGGGTTAGGGTTAGGGTTAGGGTTAGAGTTTGGGTTAGGGTTAGGTTTAGGGTAAGGGTTAGGGTTAGGTTTAGGGTTAGGGTTAGGGTCTGGGTTAGGTTTAGGGTTAGGGTTTGATTTAGAGTTAGGGTTAGGGTTAGGGTTAGGGTTAGGGTTAGGGTTAGGGTTAGGGTTAGATTAGGGATAGGGTTAGGGTTAGGGTTGGGGTTTGGGTTAGGGTTAGGGTTAGATTAGGGATAGGGTTAGGGTTAGGGTTAGGGTTAGGGTTAGGGTTAGGGTTAGGGTTAGGGTTATTGTTAGGGTTAGGGTTAGGGTTGGGATTAGGGTTAGGGTTAGGGTTAGGGTTAGGGTTAGGGTTAGAGTAAGAGTTAGGATAGGTATTGGGATACGGTTAGTGTAAGGGTTGAGAATAGGGTTAGGGTTAGATTAGGGTTATGGTTACGGTTAGGAATAATGTTGGAGGAAGGAAAAGGTTTAGGAATTGGTTCATGGTTAGGGTTACTCTTCTGGTTAGTATTAGGTAAGGGTTAGGGTACTGTTTGGAATAGGGTTCTGAATAGGATGAGGATTGGGAATAGGATTAGGTTTCGGGTCAGATTTAGCACTAAGTTGTGTGTTCCTATTAGGTTTAGTGATAAGGATTAGGGGTATGTTTAGGTATTGTACAGTGCTAAGTGTTAGCTTCTGGGTAGGTGTTGGGGTTAGATTTAAGGGTGAGGGTTAGGGTTAGGACTAGATTTAGGATTAGTTTAGGCATAGGTTTTCTTTGAGTGTTAGGGTGAGAGAAAGGTTGATTTTGGGTTTGGTTTTGGAATGTTTTTGTGTTTAAGAATAGGAACTGGGTTAGTATTTGGAATATGTTTTGGTTTAGTGTTAGTGTTAGGGTGGGGGTTAGAAGTTAGGTGAGCGTTTTGGTAATCTAATGCTTTGTGTTAGGCTTAGGGTTGGGCTATTTCTTGAGGTTGGTGTTAGGGTCAGCTTTAGTTTGAAGGTAGATTTAGAGTCCAAATTATGGTCATGCTTTGGATTAGGTTTAGAGTTAGGGTAAGATTTAGGTTTCCTTTCAGTGTTAGGCTGAGAGAATTGTAGGCTTTGTGTTTTTGAGTTTGTGTTGGGTTTTAGAATATGAATAGGATTTGTGTTTGGCTTAGGATTTGGGATAGTATTAGCGTTAAGGTTGGGGTTAGAGTTAGGTGATGGCTGTGATAATCTAATGCTTTGTGTTAGGTTTAGGTTTGGGCTTAAATTTGGGGTTGGTTTTAAGGTCGCATTTAGATGTCAGGTAGAATTAGAGTTAAACTGAGGTAACGGTTAGGATTAGATTTAGGGTTACGATAAGGTTTAGGTTAGGGTTAGGGTTTGGTTCCAAGTTGTTTTTAGGGTTAGGGTTAACGTTAGGTTTCAGGATGGGGTTAGGAATCTAGTTAGGTGTTAGGTAAGGTTTAGTCCTAGGGTTTCAGTTCGGGTTAGGTGAAGTGTTAGTTTTACAGTTAGAATAAGTTAGTTAGTGTTAGGGTTAGGTTTTGGTGTAGATTTAGGTTTAGGGTAAGGGTTAGGGATGTAGATGAAGGTTAAGCCTTGGCTAAGGGTGAGTTTTAGTATTTGATTTAGCATTCCGTTCAGGTCTAGGTTAGTTTGAGTGTTAGGCTGAGAGAAGGGGTAGGCCTTGGGTTTGGTTCTGGCTTAGTGTTAAGTTTAGGAATAGGAATAGTTTTGGTGTTTGGATTGGGTTTGGGGTTAGTACTAGGGATTGGATTGGGGTTAGTGTTAGGTGAGATCTGCGGTAATCTGATGCTTTCTTTGAGGCTTGAGGTTGAGCTTAAAGATGGTGTTGGTGTTAGGGTAGGATTTAGGGCTAGGGTTTGGTTGAGGGTAGCATTATGTTTAGGTTTAGGGGAAGGGTTTTGGTTAGGGTAGAGGTTAGAATTCTGGTTTGGGTTAGGAATAGGGTTATGGACAAGGTAAGCTTTAGTCCTAGGTTTACAGTTAGGGTAAGGTGAAGTGCTGGTGTTCTAGTTAGGAGAAGAGTTAGGTTTAGGTTTCGGGTTAGGTTTTTTTTGTAGATTTAGGTTTTGGGTAAGGGGTAGATTTTAGAAAACATGAGATTTCTGGTCAGAGTAGGGTTAGGCCTTAGCATATGGATAAGGTTAGGATAAATGTAGGGTTAGTTTCAGGTCTAGGTTAGTTTGAGTGTTAGGCTGAGAGAAGGGGAGGGCCTTGGGTTTGGTTTAGGGTTAAGATAAGGTTTAGGAATAGGAGTAGGTTTGGGGTTTGGATTGGGTTTGGGGTTAGTATTAGGGCTAGGTTTTGGCTTCGAGTTAGGTGAGGGGTGTGGTAATCTGATGCTTTGTTCAAGGTTTAGGGTTGGGCTTCAATTTGGGTTTTGGATTAGGATCAGAGTTAGGGACAGCTTTAAAATAAAGTTAGGATTCGGGTAATAGCTACAGGGATGCTTATGGAAACGATTTGGGTAAAGGGTAAGTTTTAGGCTTAGCTTTAGATTTAGAGTTAGGTTTAGGTTTAGGTTTAGGATTAGAGTTGTGGTTTTAGTTGGGAGTAGGGTTAGTGCTAGGTTTGAGGTTAGGGTTAGGGTTAGGTTTAGCATTTCAAGTAAGGCTTAGGGTTATGGTTAGGTTTAGGTTTAGAGTTTGTTTGTCAGTCAGGGCAAAGTTTGTGGATAGGGTAAACGTTGGAGCTTGGATTAGGTTTCTGGTTACCAATAGTATTAGGTATCATTTCTCCTCTAGACAAATCTGTACAAATTCTAAAATTCCAGTAACGTGGAAATTCTAAAGCACTTACTAGCTAGATATTTTTGAAATAGGTTCTAGAATCGATCAAAACACATCAGAAAAGAAGAGCCGAATCGAGAACGAACCGCTCTTTTTATTCACTTTCAGCTCTACTACTGAATACGAACTATGCCTGAATCATTCATTTATCGCGAGCACGATTTCAAATTTTATGTCTGACCAGTATCCTTTGTACTTCGTTAATCAAAGACATTCACTGCTTATTTCGAACAAAATACAAAGATCTATCCGATTCTCCCTCAGAATAGTACGTTCTTCAGAACTATGTAAGCAATGTAGAGACGTTAAGAAGGGAAACTGGTTCCTCTCCCAAATGCATGTGTGATTCCACCGCTTCTAAATGTTCCCCAAGAAACCCTGTCACCGGAGCATCGTATTAGCCCCCTTTAACAGGCGGAGCAAGGCGGCATTGAGCTTATGCACGAACCGCCCTTAACCGCGGATTTCGATTCAGTCGCATCAATCGCGGCTCCTGATGCTTTTGCCGCTGAAGAAAGACGCGAGTCATACCGCTGCTGTGCACTCAATAGCGGTTTCAAGTATCAGCCTGCAGCGGACCTATTCCACCAAATTCGCGGTTTTCACGTGAAAGTGACTCCGTTTCTGGAGTTGTAAGAGCACATTTGATGGAACCCAGTGTTAGTGGGAGGGAAGTTTACTATGCTCATTCTACACATTCAAACACACGGGTCTTTCAGCTTCTACCTCAGAATGGTTTGGTATTCAGAACTATGTCAACAATGGAGAGGTGTTAAAAAACGGATGTTGTTTCCATAGCCAAATGAAGGTGTGATTCCACGGCATCTGTATGTTCCCAATAAAACTTGTCATTGGAATATTGCAAATACCTCCTTTTAATAGGCGAAGTAAACCGGCATTGAGCTTATGCACGAACCGCCCTTACCGCGGATTCTGATTCAATCGCATCAATCGCGGCTCCTGCTGCTTTTGCCGCTGAAGAAAGACGCGACTCATCCCGCTGCTCTGCACTCAATAGCGGTTTCAAGTATCAGCCAGCAGCGGACCTCTTCCACCAAATTCGCAGTTTTCACGTGAAAGATACTCCGTTTCTGGAGTTGTAAGAGAATGTTTGCTGGAACCCAATGTTAGTGGGAGAGAAAGTTTTTATACTCATTCTACTCTGCTACTGAATGCCAAGTATGTCTGCATCATTCGTTCATCTGAGAGCACGTTTTCTTATTTCTCTCTGACCAGTGTTGTTATCTTTGTAATTTCTTAATCTAAGGCATTCGCTCCTTTTTTTCGTTCAAAGAACTGGTATCGTTAAGATTTTCCCTCTGAATAGTATATCCTTCAGTCCTATGTAAGCAAAGTATAGGTGTTAAGTTCGGAAACTGGTTCCTCTCCCAAATGCATGTGTGATTCCACCGCTTCGTAGTTTTCACCAAGAAACGCTGTCACCGGAGCATCGTATTAGCCCCCTTTAAGAAGCGGAGCCAACCGGCATTGAGCTTATGCACGAACCGCCCTTAACCGCGGTTTCCGATTCAATCGCATCAATCGCGGCTCCTGCTGCTTTTGCCGCTGGAGAAAGACGCGACTCATCCCGCTGCTGTGCACACAATAGCGGTTTCAAGTATCAGCCTGCAGCGGACCTATTCCACCAAATTCGCGGTTTTCACGTGAAAGTGACTCCGTTTCTGGAGTTGTAAGAGCACATTTGCTGCAACCCAGTGTTAGTGGGAGGGAAGTTTACTATGCTCATTCTACACATTCAAACACACGGGTCTTTCAGATTCTACCTCAGAATGGTTTGGTATTCAGAACTATGTCAACAATGGAGAGGTGTTAAAAAAAGGATGTTGTTTCCATAGCCAAATGCACGTGTGATTCCACCGCTTTAATATGTGCCCAATAAACCTTGTCCTTGGAGCATTGCAAAAGCCCCCTTTTAACAAGTAGAGCAAACCGACTGCGAGCTTATGCATGAACCGCTGTTAACCGTCAAATCCGATTCAATCGCATCAATCGCGGCTCCTGCTGCTTTTGCCGCTGAAGAAAGATGTCAATGAGCCCGCTGCTGTGCACTGAATAGCGTCTTTTCTAATCAGGCGGCAGCGGTCCTATTCCGACAGTTCGCGTTTTCACGTGAAAGTGACTCCGTTTCTGGAGTTGTAAGAGAATGTATGCTGGAACCCAGTGTTAGTGGGAGGGAAAGTTTTGATTCTCGTTTGCTCTGCTACTGATTGCCAACTACGTCTGCATCCTTCCTTCATCTGCGAGCACGTTTTCCTACTTTTTCTCTCACCTTCTTGATGGCCTTTTTCTTACCGCCTTCAAACACCATCTCTCCTCTTTTCTTTTCCATACACACAGACCTCTCTGATTCCACAAATTAACCCTACCCCTAATCCTCAACCTAAATCTACACAAAAACCTAACACTAACCTGTTAGGTTACACTAACCCTGTTCTTGTTACACTAACACTTACACCAACCTGAAACGAAACTCTCATCCTAACTCTAGTACTAAACCATTCCTTTCCCCTAAACCTGTACCAAACCCGAACCTGAAAAATCCAAACACCAACCCAATTCCTATGATTTCACATCACCTTCACCCAAATTCAAACCCTAGGCCTAGCCCTTCTCTCACTTCAAACAAACCTGCACCTAAACCTTACCGCAAATCTCATCCTAAACCTAACCCTTACATTTGCCCTAGCCATAACAAGAACCATCTCCTAGATCTAACCCTAACTTCAACCCGAAACCTAACCTAACCTAACCCTAAGCCTATCAAGTGTCCCAGCCCTCTGACACTAACCCAAAACCGAATTTGAAACCTAATTCTACTCCTAACCTTAACCCTAACCCAAGGCCTAACCTTACCGTGACCCCTACACTCCAACTAACTCTACCCCTAACCCTAACAAAACTGAATCCTAAACCAAAACCTAATCCTAACCCTAAAACTAATCCTAACACCAGAACACAACCTCATCCTAGCCAGAAATCTAAACAGAAATTGAAAACTATCCCGAACACTAACTCTCACCCTAACACCAACCCCAAGTTGAAGCCCAAGACTAAACCCAACACAAAGCATCAGATTACCACAAGGCTCACCTAACTCTAACCCCAACCCGAACACTAATTCTTACCCACATCCCAATCCAAACACAAACCCTTTTCCAATTCCAAACCCAAAAGAATCACAAAATGAAACCCAAGGCCTACCATTTCAGCCTAAGGATCAAACTAGCCCTACCCCGAAACCAAACACTATAGCTAATCCTAACCCAAAACTTAAACCAAACACCAACCGTGAAAATTCACCTTACCCTAATCCCAAATAGAACGGGAACCCTACCCAAACCCTAAGCCCACTTCTGTGCCTATCACTAACCTGAAACCTAATTCTAAACAGAACCGTCATCCTCATGGTAATCCAAGCCTAATCCTACTCGGAACTTGACGCTCAAACTAACCCTACCCCTAACCCCGAACACCAATCGAAACCTCAACCTAAACCAAACACTACACTTAAACCTTACCCTAACACTAACACATACGCTAAAGCTAAACCTCACCCTACTCTCACCCTTACACACCAGCTAACCCTGCCTCAATCCCTACATACAGATCAAATCCAAAACCTAAACCTAACCCTAAACCTCAACTTCATGCTAACATCAACATTCAACCTAATCCTATCCCGAAATAGAATCATCACATTGAGAAACACTTTCTCCCTAACCTTAATCCTAAATCTAATCCGAAACCTCAAAGAATCCCAAACCCTTTCCATAGCTCTAACCCAATGCTGAACCCTACCCTGACCCATTTTCACTACCCCTTACCATAAAACTCAATCAACACCACCCCTGACATTAAACCTAACACTAATTCTTATCCTAACCCTAACCCAAACACTTACCCTCATCCAAACCAAAACCCAAACCCTAACCCGAGCACAAAGCCTTCCCTTGCCCCTCATTCTATTCTGAACCCTAACCGGAAACCTAACACTTACCCTAATACCAGCCCTTTCCCTAAACAGAGACCTATCCCTACCAGAAGCGGAAACCTAGCAAAAACTCCTACTTTAACACCAACCCCAAGTTGATGCCCAAGCCTAAACCTGACACATAGCATCAGATTACCACAACCCTCACCTAACTCTAACCCCAACCCTAACACTAAGACTTACCCTAGCTATGTGATGGTCCTCCTAGCCTATTCCAATTCCTAAACCCAACGCAAACACCACACCAAAAGCAACGCCTACCATTTTCCAAACCTGACACTTAAAGTCAACCTAAACCTTACTCTAACCGTCTATCAAACCCTAACCATTAGCCTCATTGTAACTCTAAGTCTGCCTTGAATCGAAATCTGACCCTAAAACCAACCCCAACTCAAAGCCCAACTCTAAACCTAAAGCTAAGCATCAGATTACAGCAGATCTCACCTAACCTATCTCTAGTTCTAACCCCAAACCCAATCCAAACACCAAACCTATTCCTAACCTAACACTAAGCCAGAACCCAACCCAAGGCCTACTCCTTCTCTCAGCCTAACACTCGAACTAACCTAGACCCAAAAACAACCCTAAATCAAATCCTAACCCTCCCCCTTACTCTATCCTGTACCCAAGCAAGGCGTAACCCTTCTCTGATCCTAAAACTAAAGAGAGCTCTACCCCATACTCTAAACCTTCATCTACACCAAAACCTAACCCTAAACCTAACCCTAACCCTAACCCTAAACCTAAACCTAACTCTAACCTTAATCCTAAACCTAAACCTTACCCTAACCCTAACCCTAATCCTAACCTTAACCCTAAGCCTTCTCTGAACCTCAAACTTAGGATAACCCTAGCCCTTGCACTAAACCTTCAGCTACACAAAAAAATAACCCTAACCTAAACCTAAAACAAACCCTAAACCTAACCCAAAGCATCGGATTACCGCAACCCTAACCTGACACTTACATTCAAACACATCCTTCCCCTTATTGGAAACAAAGTGAAATCCTAAATGGAATTCATAGGAAGAGTGAGTTCACCAATCTTCATCGTATACAATGCACAATACATATACAATATACATACAAAGCATACAATGAAATGACTGAGTTATCTTGTCTGTTAAAAAAAAAAAAAAACCAGAAAAAAAAAAAGAGTTTTACATTTTTCTTAGAGTGGTTTTTAGATTGTCGGAAATCTTGGACACCTCCCACTGGGGTCCTGTGTCACGGATTGGTCCTTTCACTCGGCTTGCATGGATCCATCCGCGCTCAGCTGTCCAGATCGCTGTTTCTGTTCTTAATAAAACAAGAAAAGGTCCTTCCCAGCGGGGAGTTAGAGATGACTCTTTCCACGTTTTAATTAAAACCTTGTCTCCTGGACTGATTCGATGTATTGCCATATCTAGCGGAGGCCGTTGGACCACCAGTCCTTCCATTCTTCATTCATTCCTTCTCTTATTCATTTCAATTCAATATTCCTGGAGTCATTTTTCTTCTACCTTGGGATGTTCCGATGGGAGTTCTAAATCATATGGCATTCCATATCCCATTTCAAAAGGTGAGTCTCTCTTCTTGGTTCTGTTCTTCAATTAAGTAGTGCCAGGGGCAAACACTTCATCCAAGACATCTTGGTTTCAATCATTCTTTTAGTAAGCCGCTTTTGAAGTTCCCCATTCAGCCTTTCTACTTTCCCAGAGCTCTGTGGGTGCCATGGGGTGTGATATTCCCATTTGGTCCCCATTGGAGCTAAAGCCTCTTACGCTGCCTTTGATACAAAGTGAGGGTCTCTAGCTGAATCTACAACTTCCATGTTCCCATATCTGGGGATAATATGTTTGAACAATGTCTTGATTACTGTCTGGGCTGTTGCCCTAGCGGTGGGGTAGGCCTCCAGAAAATGTGTTCAATGGGCTATTATTACTAAGAAGTATTTCTATCTCCCAAGCTTGGGGAGATCTGTGAAGTCTATCTGCATTTGAGCAAAAGGTCTGACAGCCCATTCCCTTCCTCCCTGTATTTTTTCCCTCAGTTGTTGTTTCTTTCCTTTCCTCCAAATCATACAATGATCTACAATTCCTTTGGCTATGCTAGAAATGCCTATACACATCTATTTCATTGTGAATTGGTCCACCAAGGCCTGAACCCCACAATGAGTCTGCCTAGGAAATTCTCCTCATCTTCTCCAAGCTTTAGGCATTACCTCTCTTCCATCAGCTAATAACCATTTTCCCTCCTTTTCCTCAACCTCCATTTGTCGGAGCCTTTCTTTCTTGTCTAGGAAAGCTTTTGGCCTCATTTGTTTCTTTTTGGGGACTCTCAGCCTGGATTCCTTTAGGATCAATAAGGCCGCTCTTTTCGCTTCTTCATCAGCGAAATTAGTTCCCCTTATTTCAGCCGACATCGCCCTCTGGTGCCTTTACGTGTACTACTGCGCTTTTCTCTGGTTCTCTTCTTGCCCTCAGAGTTTGTCTTCTTAACGACTCGTGAATTAACCCTTTCCCGGGTGAGTTTACCAATCCCATCTTTTTCCCAAGGTATGGGCTACCCCATACACATCTCTAGAATCTGTAGAGATAGTCCCAATGTTTCCTTTCAACATTTGAAGGGCTCTAAGGACTGCATATAATTTCGTAGCCTGAGCTGACCATGTTCTGTCCAATGGTCCCGATTCAATTACTGGAAATGTTTTCCCGTTTAGTAGAGCATCCCCTGATTTTCCTTTTCCTTCTACCACCCGGGAGGAGCCATCTACAAATCATTTGCCCCCTTCTAATAACTTCTCCTCTTCTAAGTCCTCCCCTCTTTTAGCCTGATACTCTATACACTGAATGCAATCATGGCTTAAATCTTCATCTGGTTCCCCATAGAAAAAATTGAGCAGGATTTTGCAAACTTGTAGTTTCTATTTCTAATTGAGGAGAATGGATTAGGATTCCTTCCTATTTCAATAGTCTAGCATCTGTAATCCACTTCTCTGCTTTTGCTTGTAGTACTCCCCTTACGTCACGTGGAGTATACACTTGTAATTCACCCCCGAAAGTCATCTTCCCTGCTTCTTCTACTAACAGAGCTACAGCAACTACTGCTCGTAGACAGGTAGGCCACCCACGGCTAACGGGATCCAAGAGTTTTGAAAAGTATCCTGCTGGCTTCTTCTTCCCGGCCCATTCCTGGCTCACTACTCCAAAAGCGATCCCTTCGTCTGTATTTACACAAAGGTAAAATGGGCTTTTTAGATCAGGTAAGCTTAACGCTGGTGCATGAACAAGATCTACCTTGAAGTCTTCTAATCTTTGCTCATCCTCCTGGCTCCACTTTACTCAGCCATCTTGTACTAGTTTCTGCTATAAAAGCTTTACCTTACTGCTATCATTCTCAATCCATTGTCGACGGCATCCTAGCAGCCCTAACATCTGCCTCACCTGCCTCTTGCTTCTTGGGGCATTTAAAGATCAAATCCCATTTACCCGTTCTGGATCTAATGTCTTATTTCCCTTGCTTAACCAATGTCCCAAATATTTCACTTCCTCTTCTGTAAACTGGCATTTTGCCTTTGAAACTTGGAACCCCTTTGAACCAAAGAAATTCCATAGTTTAATGCTCTCCTGTCTAACCGTCTCCTCGCCTGTTCCAGCTAATAGTAAGTCATCTACATGTTGCACGAAGGTTACCTGTGGGTTTAGTTCATCAGTTTTTAGTACTTGCTCAAGGGCTTGCCCAGACAAGTTAGGGGATTCTGTGAATCCCTGTGGGAGCACTGTCCCTCTGAGTTGTTGTTTTCTATGGGTGTTTGGATCTTCCCACTCGAAGACAAAGTAGTCTCTGCATTCTTCTGTCACGTGGCAGGTCCAAAAAGCATCCTTGAAATCAATTCCACTATACTACTGAGATTCTGGGTTCAATTGACCGAGCAGGGTATAGGGGTTTGCCACTACTGGGAAGCGGGGAATTGTTCTCTCCTTAATTTCCCTTGAGTCGTGGACCAATCTGTATGTGCCATAAGGTTTTTTTTACAGGGAGTATTCTAGGGAGACATACAGGGCTCTAATAGCCCTTTAGATACTAATCTCTCCATTTCAGGTTGTAGCCCTGATTTACCTTCCTGTGAAATGGGATATTGTTTTATCTGAATTGGGATGCCTGGGTCCTTTAGAATCACTTCAAAGGGTTCTATGTCTAACTTTCCTACTGATTCTGGACTCTACCAAACTTCTGGGTTAATTCTAGCCTCATCTTCTATCGTTAGAGTACGTTGCTGAACAGTTAATTCTCTATCTTTTACTTCCAAATTTATTCCTAACTCCACAATTAAATCTCTCCCTAGCAAATTCTATTCGGCTTCAGGTACCAATAAAAAAGACTCAGTTCCATAGGTGCTAGGTGATTCTATTTCTACCTGCTTTACAACAGGTACCATAAAAGGTTCCCCTTTTGCTCCAATTACTTGTAGCTTTTGTGAGGATAAAGAGCATCCTCCAGGTAAATATTGAACAGTCGATCTTTCTGCCCCAGACTCTACCAAAAATTCCATTTCCTGACACTGAGAACCCAATTTCAATTTTATCAAGGGCTCTTTTCTTTCCTGGGTCCCCAGCACGCAGAGCCCCTGACCCCCTCAGTCCTCCTGAAACATTCTCTCGTCCTAGATTCTCTTTCTACAGTCTTTCTTCATGTGTCCATTTTTCTGACAGTAGAAGCATTCTACTGTCCTCAAATCTCTGGGTCTGTTCTGCTTGGGTTGAAGCGTGTTGTCTGCCCGAGGAATATTCCCTCTTCTCCTTGCCTGGAACGCCCCCCTTCTGTCCTTCTCTTACCGCGGCTATCAGACTTCCAGCTTGCCTCTTCTGAGTCTCCTCCTCTCTCCTTAACATATACTTTCTGAGCCTCTCTCAGCAATTCGTCTAATCCTCTCTCCCGCCAGTCCTCCAGCTTCTCTAGTTTCCTTCCAATATCTGTCCAGGACCTAGCTACAAACTGCGTTTTCAGGAGAGCTCGCCCCACGGGGTAGCAGGATCTAATCCTGAATAGAACTGTACATTTCTGCATAGTCTCTCTAACCACTCAGTAGGAGTTTCATCTTTTTTCCGTTGCTTGCCTTATTTGCCTTATTGATATTCTGTCCCCGAGGGACAGATTCTCTAGTCCCTTGAATAATAAGAACTCGCAAATCGGCCATGTGAGTACCATGTTCCTGGCTCTGATTATCCCAAATGGGCTGCTGTAAGGGCCACTTTAGATCTGCTCCTGGGCTAGCTGGGTGTTGCTGATCCCAGATTCACGTACCTGCCCTCCTAGATTCATAGATTCATAGATTCATTAGGTTGGAAAGGACCTACAAGAACATCTAGTCCAACCATCCTCACACCACCATCCCTACCCACCAAGCTACTAAATCAAATCCCTTAGCACCTGATCTGAACGCTTCTTGAACAGCGTTAGAGACGGTGCCTCAACCCCCTCCCTAGGCAGGCCATTCCTGATCATATCCCTTTCTTCTGCCCTAAATAGTATGCCCAAAATTGCCTGTGTTTCATCCCAGGTATAAAGGCTGGGACCTGAAGATTGATCTAGCCTCTCGGAGACCCCTCAAGGATCCTCCAGCAAATTCCCCATCTCCTTCTCCTTATCTCCTTATGTATCTCCTGAGTTGAAGGGAACTGAAACATAGCCAGCTCCTGGCTTTGATCCTCCGCTAGCTACGGGTATTTCTCTTAAAGGGAGAATGTTTCTTCCTTGACCCCTCTCCTGCCTAGCTTGCCTTCTAGCGATCCTTCTCCTAGGGAAGTCTAGGGGTTCACATTCAGGTTCGTCACCCATGTCAGATTCAGCTTGCTCCGGCGGAGCCGCTGGATTCCGTTCATGGGGGAGCATCAGGCGGGGGGATAGTGTACAATGTCCTCCTCTGTTGTATTCCTTTTTTTAATTAGGGGGAACAGAAAGGTTCCAATATCGGATTCTACCCATCATTTGCATACTCAACATCTTCCAGATTAAAAGGCTGTTTTTCATTCACATAAGCATTTAGAGCCTGGCAGATCCGGTCCTCAAAGAACCCAAATACTGGCCAGAACAACTGATCTGCCCTTCTCTGCTTTCCTCCCCATACCTCCATACAATCATGTACCATCTTCACCTCACTCTTTCCTCGTCTAGAGGGAGAATCACCCCAATGTATTAACCATAAACCTAGGGGGCTTTCTAGTGGTATGTCCGGTAGCTTTACCTGCGAGCTGTACCTAGAGTTCGGAACGATAGGTCTCTGCACAGAAGTTCCCCAGCCCAGGGGCCGTCCTAAGACGGGGTGCTCCCCTGGAGTGGGAATTCCACAGCATAGTCACCTGGATCCGAGTCACGGCACCAAATTGTTATAGGTGTGAAGAGAATGATACACGCCAACCGTTGCCAACAGTAAGGAATTTATTGAGCAAGCAATAAATGAGCGGAACAGCGCTGGGCGGCAGGGAGTCTCCTCTGCACCAGAGGTGCTCAACAGGGCCCCCCATCCCCTCTTTTCATTGTCCCTTATCTCTGCATTCATGTCTTATCTTTCTCTTCCTGGGCTGCGCCGGCTGTTATCTGGGGGTCGTTCTCTGTCCCCTGGTGATCGAGATGATGAAGGCCGTAGTTTTCCTCAGCTCTGATCATGTGCGCTCAAGAGGAGATTTTCACTTCCTTTTCTTTTGCAGTTTCTCAGAAGGTCACTGCTATCTGTTGTTCATTGTCCAGGTGTTAGAACTAAGCGCTGTGGCTCCAATATGCACAAACTACAAAGCTTTTAGACAAAACATCGATATATCTATTTTGAGACTTCTACAAACTACATAGTTCTCAGGAAAAAAAAAAACGAAAAAAAACAACAACGCTGAAAAACACTGACACATCTGTCTCGAGTCGGTTTGATTAACAAGTAGAGAACTCGTTTTTACCACAATCCTTACCCTAAGCCTAACACTCACCTTAAACCTAACCCGAACCCTGTACCTAGCCTGAACCCTAAGCATAACCCTAAACCTATCCATATTCCTATCCTCAACAGTAACCTAAACCCTAATCCTAACACTGACACTCAACCTAGTTCTAATGCTGTATCTAACCTTAGAACTCAAACAAACCCTATCCCTAAGCCTAATCCTAAATCTAATTCTAACCCTTACCTATACACTATCCCTATCCCCAAAACCCTTTTCCTATACCTAACCCTAACCACAATACTTACCTTAACCTAGCCCTAACACCAATCCCAGGCCTAACCCTAACACTAACCTGAAACCTAATCCTATTCCTAACCTTAACCCTAACCAAAGACCTAACCCTAATGTGACCCTTACACTCAAACTGACCCTGCCCCTAACCCTAAACACAGATTGCATCCTAAACCTAAACCTATACCTAAAACTTCCCCTAATGCTAACATGAACACCCAACCTAATCCTAGCTCTAAACACAATCATAAAACTGAGAAAAACTTTTTCCCTAACCCTAATCCTAAATCTAATCCGAAACCTAAAACAATCCCAAACCCTTTCCCTATCTCTAACCCAACCCAGAATCTAAACCTAACCCTATTACTAAACCAACCTTACACCTAACCCTATTCCATAACCTAAACTTACCCTAACACTTTAAAACTAAATCTTACCCTAATCGTAACCCTAAACCTAAACATAACCTTACCCTAGTACCAAAATAAACTTACCCGTAACCCTAACCCAAAACCTAACAGAACCCTAGCCCTAACCATAATCCTAACCCTGACTCAAACCCTAAATCTAACACCAATCCTTACCCTAAACAGAACTCGAAGCATTTCCCAAATCCTAATTCTAACTCTACCCTAACCCTAACCCAAACTCAGACCCTACCACAAAACCCAAGTTTAAGCCCAACCCTAAACCTAACCAAAAGTATCAGATCACCACAACCCTCACCTAAATCTATCCCAAAACACGTTCCTAATATTAAACCAAATCCTAATCCAAACACTAACCCTACAACTATTCCTAAACCTTTACTTAACACAAAACCAAACCCGAGGCCTACCCCTTACCTCACCCTGACACTCAAACTAACCCTACCCCTAACCCTACATACAAATCGAATCCTAAATCTAAACCTAAACTTAATCCTAATGCTACTCCTAACATGAACAGTTAACCTACTTCTGTCCCTGATGCTAAAACTCAAATTATCCCTAAAAAGAAATCTACACCAAAACCTAACCCTAACCCTAACCCTGACCCTAACCAGTCGCAAAAAAGGCCTGAATCCATACAGCCTTTTCACTGTGAAAATTTGGGAGAGAAAATCTGGCTTATCATTCAGATCTCAGCTTTAAAGAAATCTAAAAACCAAACAAAGCATGCAGTTCCCAGATTCCCAGCAAAATTTTTCCCCATACTTTCACCACCATAGATTGAGAAGACCATTTGCTGGACTTACACAGTGTCAGCAGGGTGAACCACATTTTGTCAGTGCACAACATTAATTACCACTTGCTCCACAGGCACAGGACAGACGGCCTCAACAGTTAAGCACCCGGCCACTACAGGGATACACTTTCTGATTCACACTGCTGCAAAACGGCACCCATCTATTGTGCAACTACCTGTTGTAAACCGTAACACAGAAACTCTAGCAGCTATGGAAATCAGGAAAGAAATACTTCAAGAACTAATCAATACTTCTACTCAAAGGACGTATGAATATACTTCAAGTATACTTCAGCTTCCAGGACCACGACATCCCAAGGTCCTGGAACAGAAAAACAACTCCTAATTTAATTCCAGAAATGTATCAAGAAATTAGGTCAGTGAGATTAAGACATTCACCCAGACAGCCACAGCTCATGAACCTCACCTTCATTTCCACCCAACAGAATAATGCTATGTAAACTACAGAGCATAACACGCCCTGCCCCCTTTCTTGCAATATCATGAATATAAAATCCCTTTTCTTTTTTTTCCGTTATCCAAAATTTACATA